>CABHPR010142742.1:5105-17188 GCA_902168415.1 Peromyscus melanophrys | reverse complement strand
ACATACACACACTGAAAAATATCATATTGCATCCCATAAGTGTATATGAGTATTATTTATTAATTAAAATGCAAATAAAATCTATTTTAAAAGACAAGATATAAATTTGTGTCCACACATTTTCACACAAATAGGGGAAATGTGTTTAAAACTAAGTTGTTATTTGGACAGAGTTAAGGCACCTAAAAGTAACCACAATTGTTTTTTAGGGTCAGGGTCATGAAAGGTTTATTTTTGTTGGCTCTTTAGGATTTCCTCTGTGCATGTCCTGGTTTTTGTGCATGTGGATATGTACAGAGAGAGATGGGGGATGCATTTCCCCTTGCTCTTTATCTGAGTTGATACATTTTGGGGCAGCAGTGAGGCAGGGAACATTTTCAAGTGCATTACTTTACAAAAGCAGACATTTGTTTACTCCTGGTAGGGAAGGGAAATGCAGTAAATCTACATAACTGCCTTCTATAGCGTTCTGCAAGATCTTTTTAAAAGACTTGCCAGCATCATTAAAAGAGCACACATAATTAAACTGCAAAGAGGAAAATAGAGAGCAGTGGGGGGTTAACACAAATGGCAACTGCTTTGCCAGTGGACTGAGCTCTACAATGTGAAGTTGAAACGTCCTTCAAAGAGCCCAATGCACAGCAGCCACACTATCCAAGGACATTGCAACAGGCCAGCCTCAGAGCACGGAGCTCAGATTGGTACTGAGGGAGGCTAGAACTTAAACCAAATACTGAGAAGTGTACTTGTTCAAGTTTCAGACGCTCCATGGCTGGCACATGCTGATGGTGGGGAAATTGGCTTTTGGAAGAGGAAGTCTCTAATCAATCCGGATGAAAACTGTCTAAAATGAATGTCCTACTTGTCTAAAAGCAACCGCATGCTTACCAAGAATCAATTACAATTAGCTAGAGAGTTATCTCCTCCCAGTCCTGATGGTAGAAGATGTGGGGGACTCTTGGGGATCCTCTTACAAGACAGCTAATACCAACATTGTTAGCATTTAAGCATTACCTGGCTGGCCCCTTGGGAGCTGGCCAATAAGCAGCCAGTACTATGGCCTAGTCAAGGTTCTGGCAAAGTCAACCTACATAGCCTGTTTGTGCATTTGCTAAGTTCTCTTGAAGAGCAAACCCCTCCCCTCTCGGTCCCCTCTCTCCTCTCTTCCTCCCTTTTCCCACAAGGCCAAGTCTGTAACCCTTTCTCTTCCCCCTTTCTATCTCTTCTTCTCTTCCTCTCTCATTCCTCCTCTCTCCCCAGCCTTTATCTCCAGAGGCACACTCTGCATCTTTTTTCCCCTTCCCCCAATAAAATCCTCTACTTGAGTGCTGTCTACCTGGCCTGTCTCTCTCTCTCACCTGCCGTGGGGCTCCTTGGCTCAAACCCACCAAGGCCACCTGCCTTTTATAAATTATAACCAACATCAGGGCCCCACCTTCATAGCCTAACCAAAGGCTTCCACCACTGACACCATGGGTAAAAATCCAACACGTGGATTTGGGTTGAGCACTGACATTGAACCCCTCACATAAAGGGTCTATAGAGACATAGACAAGCCACTTAGCTTAATGTGAGGCATCAACGTGGTGGAGTCAATGCCTTTGGTTTAGGCCCTGAGTGAAGTTAACTTTCATTAAAGTAAACAATAATTGTGGGTAGATAGCATATTAAGCATTATAAAACACTTGTTGAGTTTACATTTTCTGGCACACATCCACACCCCAAGTACAAAGGACAGGCAGAAGACCATTGCTACTGATGACAATTTCATTCCACCGAAATGTAATGAAATTGAATGATGCCACCTGAAAGCAGAGAAAAAAATCCTAAGTACCAACCCAAAGAAAGTTATCACAAACCTGTACCTTTCCTCCAGACTCCTCTGTAATTCAATGTTACTTCAATCTAAATCCTAAATCATTTCCACAGAGGCACTAATTCTCTACAGTGCGTGTAATTGTGTCAAGACGCACTGGGTGGCAAATAATAGGCCATTTAAGGAAGCTCAGGGGGAAAGGGGCATCGTGTGGATCACTTGGCTGGAAGTGTAATGAGGAAACTGCTTCCGGTGGTGTGTTTCATCAATTAAGGTTCTTTGCACTGTGAGCTTTATTTCAGGAAGCACAACTTAGTGTAAGCATGGGAGGAACCCTGATTGTTAAGCTTGCAACTTTTCTTCAAGGGAAGGAAGAGTGATGCCTGGTCACCCGGCATGCTGGGGTGAAAGTGGTCAAACAACATGGTGATCCTTCACTGTTCTATGAGGAGCCAGCCTCCACCTGAATTCTCTCCAAATTCTGAAAATTGTTTAGGTCCCAACCCTGGGCTTTGTCTCTCAGTGAATAGAACTCATTGTGAAAAGGGCCCCATGTACTTTGCATCCTCCATCAATAGAATCTATGCTTATTACAAACCCTTCCCCTCTAGGCCTAGCCCTGAGCTCTGTTTATCAGACAATAGAACCTATTCTTATTGCAAAGGTCACAGGTGCTTGTTACCTTGCTGGGGAGTTTCTATATAGCCATACCTAAAGCTTTGTCGTGATACTTGTCACAGGGAGACCTTTTCCCATAGTTTTATTGTGCTTAAATGTGTAAAAAGAATAAACTACGAAGTCAGACTCCACAAGATTTGACCCAGTGCAAAGATGGTACTGTGTAGCACGAATCCTAATTGGTCTTAATAAAAACCCAGAGCCAGATATCAGGGTAAATGCTGAAAGATCAGAGAGACAAAGGAACAAGCCACAGCCACGTCTCTCCTCACCAACTCCTCAGCCTAAAGGGACTGAGTTCCTGTCTCCTTCCACCTTATATTCCTTTTCTCTGCCCAGCCATATCACTTCCTGTCTCAACCTCCCTAGTGCTGGGATTAAAGGCGTGTGTGCCTTCCAAGTCCTGGGAGCAAAGGCATGAGATCCCAAGTGCTGGTATTAAAGGTCTGTTCCACCACTGCCCGGCCTCTATGGCTAACCAGTGGCTGGCTCTGTCCTCTGATCTTCAGGCAAGCTTTATTTGTTAGCATGTACTCAAAATATCACCACAGTACTGACTCAAGTTCCAGTCTTCTTGCACACATCACCTCCCCACCAGCCATGAGGCTTGCAGGGTCTCCAACATTTTATGGTTGTACCTTCCTTTGAATATTCTCCTCACCTCCAGCTGCTTCTCTGAGCACAACACTGATGTTGCTGCCTTACTCCTAACAGAAGGTCAGTTGTATCCAGAGGGAGGTAGAGCCCTCTCATTGGAGTGTCTGTCCTAAAGACAAGGCCTCTTCATGCCTGCTGCTCCTTCAGGAAGCTCTCCCACCCACCCTTTGCTGGAACTGGTGGCATTCCAGCCTGTACCTTCCCTAATGTCTGGAGCACAATCATGTCCTCAGCTGACCTTCAGTGTGCCACTGGAAACAGATCCTGGGCTGTCATGTGACATGGACCACATGACAGAGGAGTCAGAAAACAGAAGTTGACTTGTGTTAGGAGGGTAAAAGATGACCATGGATAGTGAGTAGAAAATTGAAAATTATATCCTATATTAAAGGAAAGACTTACACAACAGCAAAGGGATATTTATTAAAAAAATTGATGAAGAGAAATTTGTCCTCTTAAATAAAAAATTAAAGCCCCACCTATAAAAGCCTGGTCCTAAGCATGCATGCTATTGGAAAAGAAAGAGCAGATATATCCATGAGAGAAAAGAGTCCAGAACAGAACTGCACAGAGATAAGTCAGTGCATGGTGAAGGCACAAAGGTAGCTCCCACTGGGAGTGTGGGGGATTGACTAAGAGCTGAACTTAATAAAAGCCACAAAAAATCAATTCCAAATACAAATAAGTAGCTCACAGTGAAAAGCGTGTACTTACTCAAACCGAAGAAAAAGCATTTGTATTATCCTGCCAAGGGCAAGCATTTCTAAGCAAGTCCCAGAGCCCAGCATCCTTAACGGAAAAGGCTAGAAGGTTTTAACATGGGAATTCTGGGAAAGTTTGGATGACAAGAGACAACCTTCCAAATTTAAAAGTCATGTTGGAGAAAGCACTTGCACATGCATGGGAGGTGAGTTATTAGTCACTTAACTAACATGGAAAATAATAAAAGAATGTCTGTTGGCTTTTATGTTAAAGGTTTTTCAGTGAAGAGAACTTGATGCTCACAGGTGACCCTTTGGGGAGGGCTCTGGACAATGCTGCCAGGGGACTGATATCTGCCTTATGCAGAGAACCAGAGTCAATTGATGAAGAGCGCTGTGACCATCTATTTGCCCCAAAGGGGATCCTGCCTGATATTATCCAGAACCCACCTGGTCGGGTAGTGACCCTGCCTACTTCCTCATCCTCCTTCAGAAAAATCTCCTCCACAGAGAAGGTCCCCACCTCAAGACCACACAGACCAGCCATAGAGCCCAAGTATCCTAAATCCTTGTAGCAAAATGACAGCAGTGTTCAGGGATCTGTGTGTACAGAGAATGGGGCTCTGTGCCCACATCAGGGGCCAAACCAGAGGGAAACAAGAGGATGCAGAGAGCCGACCGTGAAGAACTGAGGCACAATTCTTCAAAAGAAAAGTGCGTGCGTGCGTGCGTGTGTGTGTGTGTGTGTGTGTGTGTGTGTGTTTAATTAAAGCACTTCAAAACCTACACAGGAAAAAAAATCCATTGCTTCCAAATGGGTTTTATCTTGGCTTATCTATTAGTCTGACGCTTTCACTAGGCAGTCAAATGTTCCACAAGACCTCAGCTTGATGGTTAAACATGTCTAAATCACAAAAAGATGAACCTTTAGAATCAGAAACTACCCTTTCCAGCTCTCACTCCACAGGCAGAAGTTGAGATCTGGTAAAAATTGAATCAATTTAAATCTTTCTTAACCCTATCTAAGCTGGCTGTCCTTGGCAGAGATGTTCAGGGTGGTTTTGGGGCCCACATATCAGACACTTGTAAAGAGTTGTCTGTCTGGAACAGCTCTGACCCCATCACCCAGCACAGGCTAGGGAGCCCATTGAAAAGGTAGACCTTACCCCTGCAATGCTTTGGGCTTCCAGGATCTAACTGCTCAGTGGAGGATGAACGGAGAAAGTAATGTGAAGAACCAGAGTAGACAGGTAGTGACCAAGAGGTGGACACGATGCTCCAAGGACCAAAATAAGACATGAGGACCAAGGGGTTACTTTATGCTTTTATCTGTTGTACAGCATAGCAACTAAAGAAAATAATTCATCACAATTTAAACTGCTGAGAATCAATTTCAAATGTTCTTACCACCAAAAACAAGTATTTGAGGGGAATATATTGGTTAGTTTAAGTGTTCCACAGAGAATTCACACACCATAGCACCACTTTGTAGCCCATATGTACACATCTGTAGCTAGCACGTGGCACACACCTGTAATCCCAGCACCGAGGAGGCTGAGGCAGGATCGTCTTTAATTGGAGGCCAGCCTGGGCTACATAGCAAGACCCTATCTTGAAAAACAGAACAACACTAAAACTACAAGAAATACATACACAAAAATAATTTGTCAATTTGTTATTTTTAATTTAAAAGAATTAAATTTGAAATCATAAGACTTTTAGAAATTTAGTAACTGACTAGATATTTGAAGGAATAAAACATTATTGTTAATTTTAGGACAGTAATAACATTGTGCTATTTTAAAACAGAACTCCAAAGGTTTTATGAATGTCTAATCAAATGCAAACAAGTGAAATTAAGGAAATAAAATGTGTTGTATACATATAGCAGAAAGTTATTCAATAAACAAAAGGAATTCTGATATATGTGGCAACATGGATAAATTTGAGAATGGACTTCTGGGTCACCCAAGCCAGCTAGTCTCAAAAGATACATACTGCATAGCTTAACTTGTATGAAAAATCTGAAGTTCCAACTCACAGAGCAGAGGGTAGCTTGTGGTTGCCAGCGGCTGGAGTGGGAACTATGGAGAGATTCTAACTGAGTGGGTATCATATCTCAGCAAGGCAGGATGAAGTTCTAGAGGTCTGCTGGACAGAATTGTCCCAAGAGTTGACAACCCTTCATTGTCCACACCAAATCCTTTTGAAAGGGTAGACCTCAGGTCAAATGCTCTTATTTACCATGTGACAGACAATGGAGTCTTTACTAGCACAAGTCTGTCTTGAAGTCATTGATCTGTTCCACACCATGGACTTGTCTCACTACACAGCACAGACCTCAGTTCAAATGAGTAACACAGGGCAATTACCAGCAGCTGCCATTTTCTTGATCTTAGGGTGGTTAGGCTTTAGACTAAGCATGCCACACTCAGGTCATGTATCTTGATTCCCACCTCACACACATGCCTCAACACAGCACTTTTGGAGAAGGTTGAGCATCCCTGCTCCGGTCATCCATTGGGAGCCAGGCTAGTCTTTAGCATGAATCCTTGCCAATTCCTCAGCTGATCTTGTTTCCTCAGACTGGAAGCCTCTCAGTCCTCATCCAGAATGAATCTCAGCTGAACTGATGCTCAAAAGCCTAAAAGCTTAACCAGCCAAATGCTTCTAGTTCCTGGTTTCCATGCTTTATATACCTTTCTGCTTTCTGCCATCACTTCTTGGGATTAAAGGCGTGAGTCACCATGCCTGGCTGTTTCCAGTGTGGCTTTGAACTCACAGAGATCTGGATGGATCTCCGCCTTTGGAATGCTAGGATTAAAGGCGTGTGTGCCACCATTTTCTGGCCTCTATGTCTAGTGGCTGTTCTGTTCTCTGACCCCAGATAAGTTTAATAGGGTGAACAATATTTTGGGGAACACAATATCACCACACTAGTCCAGAGTTAACCTGGGGCCCTGATGCATGGAGAAGAAACATAGTTCCTTGTCTAAAACCAGGAACATACCTGGCAAGGGCCTTGGGCCAGCCTTGAGGGAGCTGCTGCTTAGGACCCAAGAAATCCACTTTTCCTTGCTTGAAGGGTTGTGGTTATCAGTCCCAAAGCTACTATGTGCTTGGTCTGTGACACACTTGAGGTAACCTGTGTTCCTTTTGTGCAACATTGCTTGATTAGCTTCCCGCTGACTTCGTTCCGTTGTGTGATCGTTTTCTGCTGACTCTGTCCTATATTCCCACGCAGAATAAGATGCTGTACTTCTTAGTAAACTTGCTTGGCATAAGGCAACAGCTTGTGCAAGACCTCTTGGCCCCAACACTTTTCCTGTTTTGTTTACCATCTCATCTCCTGGTTCTCCCCCTTAAAGACCTATCACTGAAGGATGATCCACTGTGCCAGGTCAGATCTCCCTGCCCTCTGTGGCTAACTGGAGCAGGAGTCATTCTGTTCTGCAGCCCTCATGGCCTCTCATCTTCCCAACTCTCTCCTGCCTCCCCCCTTCACCCCACCCCTGCTCTTATACCTACTAAATAAAATAGTGAATATTCTATGGCTTAAATACCAAGCTGTTCCCAAAGGTTCTTGTGTTACAGACTTGGTTGCCAACTAACCGGGCTTTTAAGAGGTGATTGGATTGTGAGGACTCTAACCTAATCAATAGATTAATTTGTTGATAAGTTGTTGGCAGAATGGTCTATTAGAAGTTAGGGCATCTATGGAGGTGGTACCTGGACAGAGGGGACTTTCAAAGGTCCTTAACCCCTTTCTCTTTCACTCTGCTCCCCAGTTGTGGTGGGGGGGGGCAGCAGTCCTGCTTTTTCACACCCTCGGGACAAGATTCTCTACCTCACCTCAGCCCTGAAAGATGTAGCCATCTGACTATGGACTGAAACCTCCAAACACAAATTCTTCTTCTCCTAAGCTGCTGTTCTCAGATGCTTTGTCTTAGATAGAAACAGGGTGGGTAATGCAGCTCCAATCTGCACTTCAGGTTCTGTTTTTAAAGGGATTTGGTCAAATTATCCCATTTTCCAGACTAGCAGATGACAGGCAGGGGCTGGTACATGAGGAGAAGGTTTAAAAGAATAATCTAGATGGTGAACGGCCTTTTATAGGAACTGCCTAAGTCCTCGTTGGCTTAGATTATCCTTAATTCTATTTCTTAACAGTCATCTTTGTTTTGGGACAAGTTCACACGTGTATACAATATATGTCCGCCATTCTCATGCTTCCCAATTCTCTACCACCCCTATCATTCTTCTTCCCCCATAAATCTCTCTCACACATCATAAATATTTGTTTTGTTTGTGACCCACTGGAATTAATCAGGACCATCTGTGTAACCATAAGTTTGGAGCCATCTGTTAGAGCCCGGTGGGTGGGTTCAGCAATAGTTACACAACTAAAGAAAGGTCCCTCTGCTCCCTAAGTCCAATTATACAGTAGGGCCCCTGAGTCCCTCCCCTTCCCTTAACTTAGGGTTGGTGGGACCAGTCTAGAAAATGGCCTTTATAGCCCTTCATGCTACCTTCCTGCCTCCTCTTCTGCAATGTTTCCTGAGCCTCAAAGGGAGGGGCATGAAAGTCTTCTTTAGAGCTCAAAACTGTTGCTTTGTCTCTACATCTTGGGTAGCCATGAGTCTCTGTATTCACCGCCACTCTTTGCAAGGAGACATTTCTCTTATTAAGGCTAAGAGCAGCTTTTCTCTGTGTATGTAAGCATGGGTATGTAGAAGGCAGATTGCTGTCTTGCAGTTTTGCTAGACACCATCCATAAGTTCCCTAACTGGGTCTACAACCTCCCTGTATTTGAATTCCTACCAGGCCCACAATACCAGGCATAGGCTGTATCACTCCCCAGCCCCTTGCCCATGGAGCTCGCCTCAAATCAAAACAGAAGACAGTTGGTTATCCCCATCGCTGTCAAGCTACTACCGCACAGGTGTGTATCTTCCCTGGTTGGCCAGATTTCTGGTCTCTAAGGCAAGACGTACTTCCCCTAGCAACCCACTGCACACCCTCTAGTGGGTTAAATGCTATCTGGAATTGAGGGAGTTTCCCCCTCAGCGACTTGGACTTTTTTTTTTAAATACAATTCAGAATAGAGGAATTGGATGCTAATCTGAGGGCAATAGTATAGATTGTTTCTGGGCTGTTGTAAAAACATAACAATTTTATAGGTAGTGATAAATTAAGTAACCTCAGCCTTCTTATTTGTTAAAAAAGACTCTAGTCCCCCAGATGCACACACAAATAGAATAATCTGAAGAATACTGCCCATTGGGGGATGGTCCTTGCTTTAGTGAGTTACACATCACAGTAGAACCACCAGGAAGCATAAAAGCTAGCAAGACAGATCATTCTCACTCCGAAATTCAGTTTACTCAGCCTGGCAGCTCCAGACTGCCTTGCTAAATCAGATGGATTTGTGGTCCCAACTGTTAGACCCATGGCAGTTAGTTGGAAAGGGTCTACAGGGACCTTTTGTGTTCTCTGGTGAAAGGAAAAATGAGAGTGTTGTCTTGAGTCTAATAGTCTGTCTTTACAGGTTGGCAGGAGGTACCTCAGATCAGAGGAAAGCTACTGTGTGGGTCATGGTCATCTTTCAGAGATCCAGGCTGCTGTGAGTCATTCTAAACAAAGACTGGCCTGAACTCTTAGAAATGCAAATGTTGGCAATGAAATTCAAGCCAAATGGAGGGGAGGAGATAAATGAAACTTTTTCCCAACCAAGAACAAAAATTTACCAACTTCTTTATAACACTTTTAATTTCAGTTGTTTTACTTTACTCCCGCCACTGGAGACTGAAAGAGACCAATGCAAAACCAAAACGTGCACGCGCGGGAACACACACACACACACACACACACACACACACGCACAGGTGACCACTTCATAAGTCCTGCCAAATGAACAGAATGCCAAGCCTGTCTTTCTGTCTGTCACTGTCCTCTTTTCTGTCCTGCTTGTCCAAGGCTTCCATTTCAGGCTCCTGCATGAGACTAGTTTCAGGGACAGGATGTTTTCTTTCCAGACATGCTCATGGAGAGGAACCATTACCTTGCTCAGCAAATGCGCTTTCATTGCCCAGCCTAGCACCTCTTTCCTGTGATTACTTAGCAGCTTATCTACCCACTCGCTTGCTAGCCTAAGCCCAGATATTTGAGGGTCTGTTTTATTTATCGAGTCCATTAGTTACCCTGAGTCTACCGGACAGAGCAGCATTTGTACCACTGCCCAGAAACCTTGCTTACGCTTTCTAGTGAAAGTGTTTTGAGATCATGTTTTTTGTCCCTCACTTTGTCTTTCTCAGAGTTATCTTGGCTATCGATGGCCTTTGATCAACTGAAACATTGATGAAACTGGCTGTCAATTTTAAGAAAACTTACAGGGGAAAGTATGTAGATTTTACTCATTCTACACAATTCTTTTAATTAATAAGTGTCTGGATTAATTTTTTGCTTATTTTGTGCACAAAAACAATAAAATACTTAAAGCTCAGAATAGCACATTATTTTAATCCTTCTCCTGTGGAGACAGTAGGCTTGCTTGGGTGGTTTTCTTTCAGAATTTGAATCTCTCATGTAGATGAAGTCAAGTGTTGGCTGGGACAGTAGTCATCCGGTTTTCCACTCTGGCTTCATTGTTTGCCTGTCCAGCTCATTGACTACAATGGCTGGATTGACTGGGAGCTTCTGTGAATCTCTCTCTTACTTATGGGTCCACACAGTGACTGGCTCAAGGGTCCTCACAGCATGAGGTGGGCTCAGAAAGGGAATATCCCCGGTGTTAAAGCCCAAAATGAGACTCATGGAGACACTGAAGGGCACACAGCATCACCTTTGTTTTGCTGATTAAGAAGTTACAGAATGAGACCACATTCAAAGGGCTCAGGGCTTGACTCTTCCTCTCCGGAATAAGAATGATAAAGACTTCACCCATTTGTATCTCACCAGGAAACACTCTGTCACCCTTAGCTAGAGACAGGCTGGAGTTCCCCTTCTCTTGATGCTGGCTATTCTTAGGGGTTTCACAAACTTTCAAATTGAATTCCAGTAGGATTTTCCTCTATGTCAATGGAATTCTCTAGAAGTCAGCCCATTCAGTTCTCTACACAATTCAGTTCTTCCCACTGGATTCAGTATGGGAAACTGTCCAGATGAGCAAATGTGAAGGTAAATACTTTCTACTGTCCTATAAATCCTCTTCATGCTCTAGAGGTCAACTTCATAAGATTTAATCTGGAAAGATCTACACCAAATTGTTAAAAATGTGTAACATGGGTCAAGGCTGATGTTAGAAAAGATGATATCTTTAAAGGGAGTTTTGAAACAGGTACTTGAGATTATTCTATTGCATTATTTTTATGTCAGTCAAGATGCTTCCAGAGTGAGAAATGTTCAGATTTTAATGAGTCATGCTGATATGTGCTGCATTCTGACTCTAATCTCCCTATGATATAGAAGATATGTGTGATCATTTCAGAAATCTTTACACTTCAAACATAAATATGAAATAAAAAGGTAGACTCAGGTCTCTGGCAGTGAAAATGATTCGTTGACGTCATAACCGTGAAAGCTGAAGAAGGTCAGAAGACAGAAGGCTAGAAGAGTCTTCTGTTTTCAAAAAGATTCTAAAGTAACTGTAGAATAGAGTATAAGCTGACAAACGCTGAACAAATTGTTTTATAACTCTCAAACTAAAGATTCCTTTAAAGTCATGGCGACGTTGAAGGGGAACTCTGCAGAAGAATCTTCCATCATAGTGACTGAGATGATGGGCACAGGCATGGGAGTAGCAGGAAGAACGGCACACCTCTGGTAAGGATGCATCAGTGGCTGTAAGGGAAGGGACCACAGGCAAGAACCATGCCTGATGCTAGCAGATGGCAGAGGGACCATTTCAGATGTGGTTCCTCCAGGCCACATCTTCAGATGTTTGCAGCATCACCCTTCATTTCATTTGTGATTGCACAATAGTCCCTGAGCTAGAATTGTGACCATGAAAATTACAATCCCCTAATAAGTATGTGACAACTCCCAGTGTCCTCAACCATTCCTGAAAATGGATGACCTGGGAGCATCAGATTCACACCCAGTGATGCCAACATTTAAGATGAACACAAGGAGGGGATAGGGAAGGGCGTGCCTACCCCAGATGCATTCTTACATTAGTACACACACACACACACACACACACACACACACACACACAGGGGGAGAGAGAGAGA
>CABHPR010142741.1:29243-48287 GCA_902168415.1 Peromyscus melanophrys | reverse complement strand
TTTTTTTTTTGCATGTGAAATCTTTGTTTAACTGTACTCAACAAGTTGGTTATTCAAAAGAATCGTCTTTGGGATGCTTCTGAAATATGAAGGAATTTTTCAAAATTTACCCTTTGCATCAATCCAGAAGTTAGTGTATTAGGGTTGTGTTAAGGAAGATTCACCTATACTAGAGGAATATAGGACACTGGTACTGCTTGAGGTAGCATCGACAGTGATTACAGTGAATAAAGAAAATCAATCAGCAGCTAAGCTTGTCCCTGGAGGTGACAGCTGCTTCCTAATTGGGGAATTAAACTGCAGTGTCCTCTTACCATTTTACTTTGTCTTCAGAGACTGCCAGCCTGCATTTAGAACCAACATTAACATCATTAGATTTTTATCATTCAATCCCAAATCTCATTAATTAGTAATGGAATAAACTTGATTTTTCCCTTTGGCTTACAAGCGTGTTCTTTGGTGTGTCCAAATTCAAAGGCTCATAGCCTTCCTAAATCCAATTTTATTGCAGTGAAGAGAGATTAATATAAATGCCAAAGAGAAGCTTAGAAGTCTTCACTGTTTCATTCTCTCACCACACATCTTTGGACACATACTATGTACCATATTATTGAACTGGTAGGCACTAGGGATGAAACCATAAGCAAAGAAGACATGGTACCAGTGTTTATTAAGGTTATAATTTAGTGGTAAGAGTAGGCATTAAACCAAGTGGTTCTCAACCATCCTAATGCTGTGACCCTTTAATACAGTTCCTCATGTTGTGCTGACCCCCCAACCATAAAATTGCTTTCATTACTACTTCACAGCTGTACTTTTGCTACTGTTATGAATCATAATACAAATATTTTTGGTGACAGAGGTTTGCAAAAGGGGTCACAACCCTCCAGTTAAGAACCACTGCATTAAACAGATGAAATTCTGACAATATAGTGTAAAACTGTCACTGTGTTAAGTGCTTTGAGGGAGACATATAGGACCTTGATACAAAGAAAAATGTGCAGGAAAAGGTGACATAGTTTTTGTGACATGATTAAAGAAGATATAACTGAGGTGGAAGTTATGTTTTTATGCTGAGATCAGATGTGTGAGGAATAGTCAGATATGAGAAAACCAGAATGGGAATCAGGAAACAGATCAGAAAACTGATGTGCTCCAGTCCTAGCAAGAAATGGTAGGTAAACACAAGCTGGAATGGGTAAGATGAGCTAATTTTAGGGCTTTTATACAGTACCATCATGATGTTCTTGCACTTCTTTAAATGTACTTTAATAAAAGGTTAATTTAAGAAATAAAATGCATTGCAAATATATTAGGAGCAGGCATGAAGTGCAAGAAGGGAATGAGGACGAAACGCAAGATTTATCTTCAGCAACTGCATGGATAAGCATGGCTTTCCTAAGGCAGGAAGATCAACTGTAGAAGGCGTTTTCTTCTCTTCCCCCACTTAGTCTCTCTCTCTCTCTCTCTCTCTCTCTCTCTCTCTCTCTCTCTCTCTTGCTCGCTCAATCAGATCTACTGGTTTATGATCCATTTCTGAGAGGACAGTTTCTACCCTCACATAGGTTGGTCATTTAGTGATGGACAGAGCTCTAGCTCTGAGTGATAGGGCTCTCAGTGTGACTAAAAAACAAGCTCTTAAGCAAATGCATCACAAATTATTGCTCTTGTTTCCAAAAAAAACCAGGAAAGAGAACGAATAGGTCAGTGTAACCTTTACTCACCCTGCAGAAATTGCTCAAAGCCTGGGGTTAGCAACTAAATATCAGGAGCAATCTTGCACATGATGTACAAGAGAGCTCAATTTGATGGGGATTGTCAAAATACCTTCAATATGAGCACCCTACCCCAACCATCATTAAGGACGACCCAATTACACAGAACTTCCAATTATCTGTTTTTCCCCCAAAAGTTGTGTTTTACTTGATTTTGCTGTTGCATGAAAGAGGTAGATGACAATGGAATGAGTTCAGTCAAGAAAACAGTTCTCAGGGGTCACCTTGGGGTCAGAATGCTCTCAGTCTTATTCTTTCTCTCTTCTTCATGTTCGTTTATAGTTATGACCATTAAGAATGGATGAAAAATGCTGGTCAGAGGTTCTGAAAGATCTACAATTAGTAGAATGATTTAAGTGTATCATTATCCCTGATTTACTAAGTAGGGACAGTGGGCTCAGCGTTCTTTATAGGACCATTAAGTAAATGCGATGAAAAACAGTTTTGTTCTTAGCTTCCAGTTACGCAGAAAAGCTAATTAATAATGTCCCCTGGACCTCTTCCCTTGGTATTTTCCTTAATCAAGATTCATCTCAGTATTAATATTCCTATGCCATTATAATCATCAAAAGGTAAAGCTGTTTGGAAGACAATATAAAACTCCCCAAATTCACATCTACCACTATGTAGTAATGCTTGTATTAGTACAAGCATAAAATCAAAGTGCAGAAACTTCAGTAAGGAATTAATGACTATGTGAAGGCCAAAGACATGGCATCTTCTAGGATCAACCCAGGAGACCCTTTTGGAAAGGGAGGAAGTGAGATGGAATTTGAAGAACAACTGAAAGTTGGTTGATAGAAGGAAAGTGAATTTTGTCTGTACCAATTAGGTACTCTATTCTTCCTTCCTCCAAACCCCACTTCTACATATTAGGACAGAATGTCGGCTTGAAGTGCTGTTAGATCTGTATTCTACTCAAAGTGTCAATGGCTTATATCAAGGGCAATTCGTTTGATGCTAGAGATCAGGGTAGCACTGGCAAGTAGAGAAGTTCATCTTTGCAGCTTAATCCTCACTATTTAGGTCAGCTTTTGTTCCAAATACATATTAACCTCTTCCCTAAAGGGACATCTGAGAGATAGAGAAGAGCAGAATTATCTACAGACAGAATCTTTGCAAGCACAATGAAAAAATGAGCTTAACTGGTACTGCACTAGCTTCCCTATTCCAGAGGGAAGTTGGTTACTTTGTTTAACTCTCAAAAACAAATGTTTTTCTTGATTAACTCAAGTTTGTACCACACAGAAGAACATTTTGGAGAAAGGTTTCTTTTTTTCCTTTGAAAACAACTTGTAAAATATTATAGACAGCTCAGTTTTTAAAGCAATTGCACATTAATGCTAGAAAACTCTGGTTTCCACGGGAATAATTCTGTTATTTGTATTTTTGTACCTTGAGACATAGAGCCAGAGATTTCTAAGATTCTTTAGACTAACATTATTGAGACCCAGAAATGGACTGGGATATCAGCATTATTGAGACCTGGTGACAGATATTTCTGATTCAACTATGTTCTTTGATGCCAAATATTTTTCCTGTTCTATTCCATTTGTCAACATGACAGACAATGAAACAGGCTAGGAAATATCTCGGACCAAATGACATGTGATGTGTAGCCTAAATGTGAAAATGGCAAAAAAATTATCTGGGCAAGTTGTGTAAAATACAGGGTAGGAAGAGAGGAAAGTGTAATCAAAATATGTTGTGTGAAAAAGATCTATTTTCAATTAAAGAAAAAAATTTGTAAAAAATATGCTTTTACTTTTGGTTGTAGCTATCAAGATATTACATATAAAATGTAGAGAGTCTACATAATTTAGTAAAACCTGAGCTAAATATGTATCTAAATTAAATATCAAATAATATCAAATATTGTTTTGAAGCATGTCTATGAATTTGTAGCAAAAGATCTGAAATCAATGAAATTCAGAAAACATTCAATAGTAATCCTTTAAAAAAGTGTCAAAATGAAGCTTTAATGAGTTTGCTTTTTAACCAGTAGCATTTTTTAAATTGGTTTCTTTTGTTCCTCTTGCCCTGAAGGGTGAGAAACTGCATTTGATAGACTTCCTGTACTTATTCCACTGACTTATATGTCAGGGAACTGAAATGTTTCAATCCATCACTCTAATACTTATCTGATCATATACTCATTATTTTAGGTATATGAGTTGTAGGAACATTTTTCTTGCATCTTTTAGTTTTCATTCTGATATTGGGCTTGGGTGATAGAGAAAAAAACAGTCCTTTGCTTCAACTTCCTTTACTCTGTAACATTTGAGGGTTCTAGTATAAAATGAAGACTAGGAATAGTAAAATGAAGTTTTTATAAATTAATGAAATAATCCATACAAAGTGCTGACAAGACTCACAAGGAGATTCACTATACTTTGACAAATGTGTACCTGCGTGTAAGTGATTCCTCCAAAGTTGTGTGTCACCTCACTTTGTTTTCCCCCAATTTCCTTCATGTAACTAGTGCAAGCACTGAATGTCCTATGCATTTTCAGTAAAAGCTAATGTGACTCCTACACATCCCAGTTCAAACCTTAAATTTTAATTTTAGTCCCTGTCGTCAGAAACCTAGATATATGTTTCTTACCTTTCACTGTCTTCTTCTCCTCCACTCCAAAAGACTGGTCACCATGACCTCCTCATCTGGATGATTCATTCTGACATAGAAGCAGGCTCCACCTTCAAGGGCATTCTGAGTCTAGCTGCTGCTCCAATGGCTCAAATTAATATCCTGCTAGAACTTCCTCCCATTAGGGATTCAGGTCCTGCCTGTTTGCTTAATATGTTGTACTCATGAAAATCAATTTCCCTTAAGCTTCATTCCCAGGGGTAATATTTCTCCACTTAACTGGGAAAGCTAAATAAAATGGTAGATCATCTTGCACCAGCAAAAGCCTCACCAAACCTTGAATTCTGAACTTGATGAGTTCAGAGGAGCCAACTGTAAGCAACATTGTAAGGGGCATTCTTATCCTCTTCAAGAGAATTGAGCATACAGCATATAAATCAATATTGATGATTTTAAATGACGTGCAACTATTCATTAAAATACTTTACCTCTTTGACAACCTTTTCAAAGCTGTTAATTCAAGTTATCGAATACACTCAAGAGGAAACTAACTGCATTATTCAGACAGAAAATATTTACTGAATGCTTGCTACATGTACAACATCTCACCGTAGGCACAATTTGAATTAGGTATTGAATAGTTCACTAAAAGTGTATTATTTTAAGCTTTGGTAAAACTATCCCATTGTCAAATGTGTTCAGGAAGATTTATTTATGTATTTATTTATGTATTTATTTATTTATGTATTAATTTATTTATGTATTGTTTACGATAATTCCTGGCCACAGTTTCCCCTCCCTCCACTCCTCTCAGTCCCCCCACACTTCCTCTCTTCCCCAGATCCATTCCATTTACCTTTCTTATCTAACATAAGTCTTGTAGGAAATTTTGGAGAAGTGAGGAATATTTTGTAAGATTACTGCTATTCTGGTTGCTAAGTCTGTCTTATAAATTTAAATACTCAAAATTTTTATAAAGTGAGTCATCTCTTTCATTTAAATTGACCAATATTCACAATCATCATAATCTGACAATATGGTACTCTGATTTCCCTGAATTTCAGATAGAATCAGAGATGCTATTATGTCCTCAAAGTTGAGACACCTTCAAAGAGCACACTTCTTTTTTCCCCTGAGTACAGTTATCTCTCTCTAAGGAAGGCATTGGGAGCCAAAGATGTTTTCATTCTTCCTAAAATATTCCCTGGGACAGCAACAGGTACATTTTAGAACTTTCCCTGTATCTTTATTTCTTAGGATAAAAAGAAAATAATCAATCTGGTGGTGGCTAGATGGTAGGGAATCTACATAACAGGTTTCAGTTCTCAAAAGTGCTGTCTGTACAGACTCGAATCAGGGGAGAATGAACAATTGGACAACATGTTCTGAAATCTCTGGATGAGGGTGTGTTGCAGATTGCAGGTGGCATGGTGAAGTTTCATTTGATACCAGAGTCTATTAGGAGGACCCCATGCCCATCATTTAAGTGTCAAGCAAAAGGATTTTTTTCTGGAAAACAGATATTGCCTTGCACAGTAGTGGTAGAGGAGTGGAGAGGGCACATACTGTGACATCAAATCCAAGCCTGCCTCTTATTAGATGGATGGCCATGTACAAATTTCTTAAATTCGGTGGATAACATCTACTTCATCCTCAAAATTTAGACAATATAAGGTATCGTTAGGTTGCTGTGCAGTTTAAATGGTAGTATCATATACACAAAGTTCATATTAAATAGATACTCAAAAAATTAATTCTTCCTTCCATGTCTTATGTTTCTTTGATGAAAACTTGGGGGGAAAGACCATGGGCTTCATTCACCAAAAAGAAAAGCACATGGAATGCTAGAATGATACAGAGATTAGGAATTTAAAAGAAGCACAATTTTGTGTCAAGTGGCATGTAATATTCAAAGTTCATAGAAGCCTAATTTACCAGTCAGCGCATTTCCTGGGGGCAAAGAGATGACCATAACTCACATGATTTTCTGAACAATGCAAAATTGGGAGGGCATCAATCAAGCTTAGTGATGATCTTGCTTAGACATAGCTTTGTCCTTCACAGAACTTACTTAAGAGCTGCCAAGGAAAGACATTTTGAAAATTGGATGATTGGTTCTCAAAGTTTACTGGTAGACTAAAAGCAAAGTTTGAACTAGGCAATCTTTGATTGTTGAGGAATGCTATTGATATAGAGTGGTGGCTGGGATCTGGGCAGGCTAGTAAGTGCCGTTACATAAAGGAGTCTAATTTCCTACTCTGTATTTTTTTTTATCACAGATTCTAGATGGTGAATTGGATCATAAGTTTAATGAACCCCTCTTGTAAGAATTTCTAGTAGGTAGGAGGGTGGTTTTCATCAAAGCATAAGTGGAAAGGACAAAGGAACAAGATCTGAGGTTGTCATAGGAACCTCTTTCTCCTCAAGGGCCATCAGCAGGATTAAATAATGGTCATGGTGCGTACTAGCAAAACTAAGGATCATGGAGTATGGTAAAGTACAAGCCAGAAAAGAAGATGTGTGGGAGTATGAGACAAGGGAAAAAAGAGAAAAAGAGGTATTAGTACCACTACTAGCAAATTTAATCTCTCCACAGTTGGGGTTGGCCAAACTCAGAGCCCCTCCCTTTGTTCCACTTGAGCATGTAGTCTCCAGCTACTCAGGTGATTGATATTTACCAAATACATGTTTTGTACCATGGAAGGTACTGTGGGCAACACAGGCAATATTAGAACACGGGTGTGTAGGAAGGAAAATTGAGTGTGTCATACAAGAAAATGGGCTTTATATAAAGCTGAGATGGACAGTGCAAAGGACTAGAATTGCAAGCAGCACAGAAAGTTTTCTAGAGTGGTATTCCGGGTATGAACGACTCCAGTACAGATGGATTGATCAGAGTGACAGAAAGACACTCTGTTTTATTTGTACTAGGTACCATGTTAAGCAGTCCAGGAAGCGTTACCCTACTACAGATCATAAAGACCAGATCCCATTTTTTACCTTGATTTTTATGAATGATGACTCTGAGGCCGGAGAGGGTAGGCAAAGTTCAATGTCATACAGCTATGTAATATCAGGGACTGGTTTCCACTCTACTATTTGCAAGTCATCTCACGATGTGTATGAAAGCTCAGTGTGTCTGCAGTACAGGACATACGAATAGGGTGAATGAGAAGTAACTGGAATGGCAACTGCAGCCGTACTGTAGAGCATCAATCCCAAGAGCCAAAAGAGTGAAGGCTGCATCTAACAAGCATCAGGAAACCATATAAAGTCTTAAAGCAGTGAACTGACAGCCAAAAAGGTGCTTTAGGAAGATTTATCTCTCAGCAGTGCAGAGGGTATACAGGAGAGAGGACTGAGTAGAAGCAATTAAGAGGCTATTGTAATACACTAGTCTGGGTGTAGGATACTGTATAAAGCACTCAAATGAAGAAAGGCAGGGAAGAAAGTTGACAGAATGAGTGAAAAGAAAGGATTGACTAACTGGATGTGGGGATGGAGAAGGAGTTAAATAATGAATGCTAAGTGTGGCACCTTTGTCACTAGAAGAATAGTGATGCCAGACATGATATTTGGGGACTGCTAGCCTGTAGAGAAATTTGGACTCAAGATGATTAAAACTAGAAGAATCTCTAGAGTTAGCCTTACAATTATGGGAAACATGAGCTCAATCTGGGCAAAGAGAAGAATCTAGAACCCAAGCTTGAGAGAATCTGATTCAGTTCCTGTGGCAAGGGGTCACAATGAAGGGGCAGGTGAGAGAGATAATGGAGGGAGGGTAGACATAGAAAATTATGAAAAAAGAATTTGTAGAAAGGTGAATAATGAAAATTATAAACATAACAGAAGGGTCAGAAAGAAAAGACAATGAGAAAATAGTCCTAATTTTGATGGTGATAAGTTTTATAATGATTGATGGGGATTAGTTCCAAGATAGAGCCAATTGTAAGCACGTAAAGATGAGAATAAGTCTGACCTATTGGAGAAAGTGAACATTGAATATGCTTAGCATTTTTCTGATGAATTTCAAGGGGCAAATAGAAACTCAAAGGATGCTGCTGGGACTGTGAGAGGTCTCTTTGCAGTAAGGATTAACTTTGCTATCCTATTTATTAAATAAAAACAAATATTCTCAGCCTAACATTTATTAGTGCTGATGTAAAGATTCAAGACATGGGTATTGGGTCTGGCATCCTAGTTGTTGAAATGAAGTCTTGATGAGAACAGGAAGGGATAGGGCCAAAGATTAGGTGGAATGTCTTCTTCAGCAAATACAGTGGCATTATCTTCTTTGGAAAGTGAAAAGAGAGAAGTGAGGTCAACCAAAGATACAGAAATACTTGTGGAGAAATATGGGAGCTTTAAACTGGAGACATTTTGAGTTTGTAAAGAAGCCTATATATCTTACACAGGATGATCTTTGTGGTAGAAAAGATTCACTAATGAACAAAAGGCAAATGAGAATGGGACTGAGAATGTCAAGAATATATGTTGCTAGAAAAAGTAGAGTATGTGGAGCACAGGAAGAGCTAATTCAGGGATACGGATCAAGATCTATTCCCATCCTTTGAGTGCCCGTTGTATTTCTCTTTTTAAATTTATTTTATTTTTGAGATTATAGTATAATTACATTTCTCTTTTCCCTTCCTCCCTCCAAAATCCTTCTATGTACCACTTTCTGCTCTTCTTAATGGCCTTTGTTTCTTTGTTATTGCATGTGCATATTTATATGCATATACATATATGTTCTTAAATATAACCTGTTTATATTTATTTATGTGTATTGTGTGTTCTTGCATGAATTTATATGCACCATGTTTGTGTAGAATCTGGAAATATAGGTAGTTGTGTGCTGCCTGATTTGGGCATGGAGTATTGAACTTGGGTCATCTGGAAGAACAGTAAGTGCTCTTAACTTCTAAGCCATCTCATGAGCTCTTGTGTTTCTTTTCTTATAGGAGATATTCAAAGGTTTGTGGAAACATCACAGATTGTAGTTTTTCTTTATGTAAGTGTATAATAGCAACCCTAAATCTCAGGTCTTAGTATTTTCTCCCCCAAAGAAACTCTATCCTGGCTTTTAATTATTAGTCTTTAATAAAAGTAATTCTGGGAAGAGAGAGCGCCTAACCAAGATAAATCCCTAGGAGACAAGACAGGTTTGGAGAATCCCAAGTTGTATATAGAGAGTTTTGCCTGTTATTCCCTCAATCCAAAAGTAAAATATTGTAGTAAGGACTCTATCATACTCTGTCCCTCACTTTGTTCTTCCCCAAAATTGAGTGTCTTAGGATAAGAGATGAAATTAGCTGCCATGATAACCTGTAGCTGTACCTGGTAGCCTTTTCTCTTTGCCAGTTCTGGGTTCTGCACCTCTGTTCTCAGTTCACTGTTTTAAAGTTCACACAAATAGACCTAGGACCATATGCCAAGGCCTAGGACCTTGTATAGTGTATAGTGTATAGTAGAAGAAGAGGGAACTCTTACCTGCATCCAAGACAAATAAAACAAGAAAGAGGAACTGAATAATAGAAATAGTGCATAAAAGCAGCTTGCTGAGGATAAGGAGGCCAGTGCTACTAACTAAAGTATCTGACAACCACACCACCACATCTCCAAATTCTCATGAAATGGCTACCATAATTTCCACTATACTGGTGGAGTGAAATAGACACTCAGAGAGGCAAAGGGACTTGCCTGACATTGCACGGCTGTTGTTTTAATTTAATCTTTAAATTGCTAAAACTCTATCCACATGAATTTTGTTGGCTTATGGGGTTTGATTGTTTGTTTGTTGGTGGGTTAGTGGCTTTTTTTTAAGTAATTAAGAGCTATAGAGAAATATTTCCTCAGTCATATGGTGGTCAGTGCCTCAAACTTATCCCTAGGACTTAAAGGCAACATCTTCAAATGAGGCCTCTTCAGATGTCTTCTCTCTTGTGGACACATCTTCCTTCTCCATTCACCAAGCTCTTTTTATCTTCCTACAGCACCAACAGTTTCCCTCTGCCCCAGGACTTGCTTACCCCATCTCTCATCTCTCAGGCACCCCTCATCTCATCATTGCTCAGGGGAATCTTTAGTCCTGGGATGAGTATGATGGGCTAATTCCCTGGCAGAAGCAGAATGGAGACTCTGATATTGGTTAAACTGTTGATTCAATAGCAAGTTGCCATCACATTTGTGGTTCAGAGCAATTACAACTTCTTTTTCTTCTAGTTCTAGAGACCAAAAGTCTAAAAGCACTCTTGTAGACTCAAGTACAAGTGTCAACAGGGCCATCTTCTCAACAGAGGCCAGAGCTGCCTGATCAAGCTTCTAGAGCTTTATTCCTGCATATTCCCTTATGCAAGAAAACTTATGCATTTTCAAGGATAGTAACTTCAAGTTCCTTTTTGTTTTTGTCATATTGTCTTCTCTGTAGCTACATCTTCCTCTGTTCCCCTCTTAGAAGACCCTTGTAATTATATTTATGTCTCACTCAAATAATGCAAAGTCAACTCCCCCTCAAGGTTATTACCATAATCAGATCTGCAAGGCCTCTTTTGTCATATAAGGTAGCATCTAGAAACTCAGACGTTTATCACAACATCCAAGATGTAATTATACACTTAAAGCTGGAATTCTGTCCTTTGCTTTTGGAGTAGATAAATTATGACTTAGGAGGGAGAGAATGAGGACATGCTATAAGCGTGAATTGCAGTCAGAAGAGTTCTATAAATCTGAATTTTATAGAAATGAAGCCAAGTGTGGAACATGGATGAAATCTCTCTATTCACAAGCAAAGAGAGGTGAAAAGAAAAATTAGGACTTAGAGTGAATAAAAACATGCTTTCAATATGTTTGCCTTCTTTGTTTTTCTCTCCTAATTAGAAGTTTTTGTTTTCTTCCCCCCTCTGGCAGAGGGAAGTTGAGTTGAGTGTGACATGGTGCCTTTAGAGACAAAGGAAGGTGTCTAGAACTCGACTCTCCTCTATCTCATATCCAATATTCCTCATCACCACCCTTGTTACCAGTCAGGCTCTTCTTGCTGTTTTGGAAGTGTGGCTACTCATGGTAAGGAATAGAGAATGGAAAAAAGCAGGAGGGTTTTCTAGGAGAAGCCCTCACATTACTCCAGCACAGGCCAGAGGAAAGTTTTCCCAATGGAACAGTCTTAGGGATATGTGACATTTGGGATGGTGTTAAACAGAGTAACCATGAATTACAGGGCCATCCCTAGATTACTATACCCTTTTGTTCATTGGCCCTTAATATTGCTATATAATAGATGGAAATCCTCAAAGGATTTGCACACTTGCATAGTGATGCTTATCTTGAGGAACAGCTTTAATGGCAGTTGGGAGGGCTAGACTAAAAGCCTGTTGAGGGGAGTATAGAATGGGAATTTGCACGCCTATGCTTTTGAAAACTATAGAAGGACCCATTTGAATGTGAGTTTAGGGTATGTGCCTCAGGCAAAATTCCCATGGTCTTGAAGTATTAGCAACAGCATCATAAGCTCAATGAGGGCTTGATTTATGAACACCAGATGCAGAGTTGTGAACTGACATTTGTTGTAGAGTTAGGAGCTGGCTCTCCATATTTTGTTCCCATTCCAGGACATCTATTGTACTGCTCGGTGATCCTCCTTATAGAAAACTCATGACAAATTCTTCTTCAAGATTGACACCAGGAAAAAAGTTTGTTCATCTCTGTGAATGCATTTCTCTCTTCTGCCAGATAATAAGAGCAATGAAAAATAACCCTCATCTACCTACACCAGAGGTTGACATAAACTTTCAGCTATGAGAGTTTGAGTTTACTAGAGGAGAGTGTAGGATAATGGTACGCTGGCGAAGCCAAGGTAACTTCCAGCTTCCTCCAAACTAGGAAAGCAGGGCATGCTACACTTCTGGAAGGAAGGACTACTGATCCACATACACAGACCTGAACAGAAGTTCGGGAATTCCCTGTGCAAAGATAATGGCACTGAAAAGTTAGAGGCTGAATTGGGCTGAGATGTTTTCTAGCAGAAATGTTGGAGGTAAGCCAGGCTATAAGGGCTAGGAAAAACCAGAACCATTTAGAAACAAATCTCAGCAAGGTTACTGATTCAGAGGATTAAGAAGCTTTGGGACCTGGAGAACCTCAAGCAGAAAGTAAAAGTGTAATTATGCATGGGCTGTCTATAAAGACTACTGATCTGATGGCTCTACACAAGTACACTGAAGCTTCAGTTACAAGGTCCAGGGAATATTTGACTTTATAAATTCTTTTAACTCTCTAGAACAGTTCAATTATGCCTTCCTGTGACCATTTTTGATTGATTATGAGGTAAATGGGTCACATCTCCCAGAAATCAGTATGAAGACCAGCATGAATGGTATTATAACAAGACAAGTGTAAACATCATTTTTTGATTTTCACCTTGGTTGCTAGGAAACTCCACTCAGAATTGTACTCTTGATTGTTCTAGCATCCTAGAATTATGATGGGGCAAGGGAGGGTTCAGTATATTTGATTTGCCTCTATCTTCCTTTTGCACTGCTTTTATTCTTTGGTAACAGATTTCAGTCAAATTGTACCAAGGATTAACCCATTGGAAAGCCCCTCAATTCTTTTTAAAAATAGGGAATAAATTAGCATTTAGATGCATGGATATTTTCTCGGTAGGCTTATCAAATTATATAAGTGTCTGTCCTTAAATTTAATAGGGTGGAGCAACTGACCTTACTTCAAGCTGTACTCAACTTTGTCATTCACATCTGTAGCTATTGGCCATGAGGGGTCTCAATGAATGTATATGCTGCTGAAAGTCAATGGAATCTTTGCTGCAAAGGAAAGAAAATACCACATTTTGTTAGATGCTTTTATTACCCATGGCATCGCAATAACACTTTCCTCAGGTTTCTTGCCTTGGGAACATCTAATGGCAAGATGCTTTTGATACTTCAGTAACTAAAGCTTCTTTAATGGAGTCCGTGATGGACCTGCCTTGTTTTGTTCTATAGTGAAAAATGTTATAAGGAAGTTGCAGTATATATTTTGTTGGTAACGATGCCTTAAGCTATTAAGTCCATTTGTTATTTTCTGAAAGCAAGAGAGATAATGCTCACTAATAAAATTCACTGCAGTGCAGTAGCTCTAAGTATCTTTCTTACAAACTTTTCTGTAGCTCTCATGGGTCTGTCTCCCTCTTCATCTTTCTCATGTCCTTAGAAAATGCCCCCTGGGGGAACAGAGTGTCACTGCTCTTTCACTACTGAGGAAGGGAATTCTGAATCATAAACATGTCACAAATTAGGGCTAAGTTAATGCAAGCCCCCTCTACAATACTCTCTTATGACCCTCTTGTCTGTTTGGCTCTCCCTGTCTCCTGAGTCCAGCCGCTGATTCTGGCAGCCCTCTGAAGACCTTGTCCTTGACTCTGTTCCTATTCTTTGTCTATGATTCAGGCATTGAAGTTCCCTTAACCCAATTTCTCTCTGAATTGAAAATGCAAATGCGCTGCTCTATTGTCTGTATTAAGTGTTTACAAGAGGTTTTGTGCCAGGGCACAAAGCTCTGTATGGAGAAGCACAGGCAAGTGGGGGTGGGGAAGCATAATGGTCTTAGAATCAATCATCTGCAGTCAGCAGGAAGAGCGCTTTGCACTATGCAGGCATGTGTTTGGCATGAGAAAAACTGAAGGGGTAGGTAGGGACAGAGCAGTGAGAAGTACTGTGTATATTCATTCCATCATGAAGCCCAGGTAAGCTGGACTGGAGATCTGGGAGACATCACAGAAGATGGAGGTGTGATTTGTAACTCAGCCCAAATCTCTTGATACAACAACTCTACTGTCATGGCAGCTGAAGCTCTCAATAATGGAAGAAAAGTGTAAAAGAAAGACTGGGTTTCCCATCTTCTTTTACTATCAAATCCAGGACATCAGGAGTATGCACTTTTCTTGTATCTAATATGCTGTGATGTGATACAAAGGGGCCCTAACCTAGTTCTACTCTACATGGCTAGGACTTCATGAACTTCTTGTGCTAATAGTTTGCCTGTACTATTAATTGAGGATGTTTGGTTTTCTAGTTTCTGTTTTCAAAAAACCACTTGTAGTTAGACAATAACACAGAAGCTTCAGCTTTGACATCTAATGGAGTAAATCCACTTGAGAGTGCTAACATTTTATAACCACCGTCTGACTGGTCTCAAGTGTGTGAAAACAGATTTCACAGGGGCAGTTATTCACAGGGGCAGCCAGGGGTGGTGGTGGTGGTATACAATCCATAGATCAACTTTTGACTTCTTTTGACCAAACACCAAAGCTATTTCTATCTGAAATTCTCAGAAACACTATAGGAAATTAGTGTAACTGATTGATGTGATCTAATAGAAATGGAAGTTGAAGCTTTATCCTTCCAGAACAGGTAATTAGAGGCAAATGAGGGGCAGGTTTTCATGGCAACCACGTGGCTATCAAAGACCCGAAGGAGGTCTCTGAAGGGAAAGCTTTGATAAAGAATTCGAACCCTCAAAAGGGAGATATCACATTAGGTCTTTGCATTCTAAGGACATGATGGAGTGTGAAATGGATATAGGCTAGGCAGATATACATCTAGAGCTGTTCTGTCATCTGAGACACTAGTGTAATCATTTGAGACCATACAGCTCATTTCTTCATTACTTTACTCTCTTCTTTGTCCAACTTTCTTTGACACTGAAAGACAGCAGGAGGGTCTTTGGAAACTCTTGCAATTGTGTTTAGGGCCATGGTTGGTGGATGGTGAGGAGTCCAGTATGCCTCCTACACCTTTCCTTTCTCCTCATCAAGATGTCTTATATTCTTACAATTCTTGAAACTAATCATGGTAGCCCACCGCAGTCCTGAGAAAAGCATTGTGAAGGAGGGCTTTTGCTGAGAGAGGTGAAGCAGGATATAAACTTCATTTGTGAGAGCAGTATGGGTGAAAACTTTCTGTTTTCTCCCTCTTAGGAGTACACAGTCTTGTTTGATGACAGCCCCCAGGGCTAAGAGTGCAACTTGAAACCAATCATCACATTCTTCTTTCTTTGAGGACTTTTCTGACTTCCTGTGACCACTTGCCAAGCTCGCTCTCTCTCCTCCCCTTCTCTCCATTCATGAACACTATGCAGTCTCTGGTTATTTACTTTCCCCCAATATTTTCATGTTTTCATGAATCTTATCTCCCTAATTCTTCCTCCAACTCACACTCCCAAAGACTTTGCTGACATATGACATGTCACATTTGATGAAATGTCTACCTAACACTGGATTCTCAGAGACCCGGAGTAGTTTCTAATTTGGGTCAACTGTACTAACTAAGGTCAAGAATGGGGGGCGGGTAACTGTAGCATTTTCTGAATCTTTGTTATCTGCTCTTCCTTAAAACTGACTCATTGATTCTGTAAACTAGCCCAGTAGAGTAGAGTTTTAATTGATTCATCTTGCTGCTGATGGAACTCATAAGATTCATGGATGTGCAGTATGAAATTATAGTTCTGTTTGTGTGAGAATCATGATTTGAATCCCAGTCTGCTGACTTCAAATTCATTTTGGTTTTTGCTCTATTCGAATAGACATATGTAAGGCCTTAGCCATATCTTTCTGGGAAAATATGTTAGTTTTGGCCTCTGGTAGATGCAGGAAAGTAGGAGAAGCTTCTTTGAAGATTCATTCTCATTCCTATAATCCCATAGGGTTTACCTTAGAGCTTCTATTCTGTTTTCACTAAATGTAAAGACAGGTAATTCATTCTGTTTCCTGTTGGAGAATATCCCATTCTTATTCTAGGCTATGGAGAACCTGAAACACATGTCTCTCCTCTCTGGCTGGCTTCATGATTATACATTCATTCCTTCATTCATTTGCTCATTCAATGATTTGTTCAACTTGAGTGTCTCTTAGGTACTAAGAACTATGCAAAGTTTAAGCTCTATTGAAGATGAAGTCATAGTCCCCACGTTGCTGTGGCTTATAGTCTACTGAAGGATTCAGAGACTGCAATAGATAATGGAAACACAAGACTGAGAGAACTGATTTGGAGCATGGAAATTTTGATCAGAGTCAGGAGTGAGACAAGTTGTAAGGGGTTTATCTTTGTAAGAATCCACATTTCCACATCTACTGTCTTCCAGTACTAACCCCCTCTCAATGTACCATTTTTTGTTCTCCAGAGTAGCAAGTACTAGGTCACAATTTTATTTTAAAAATAGAGTTGTTTTGGATGGAAGACAGGAAGGTATGTTCGTCATATGAATCATCATTTTTAGTCTTTCAGGAAAAAATATAATGCTCAAATGCCCTTTCCCATTGAAATTCTGGGAAGTATTCTAGGAAATTAGTTCACAACTGACTAATGTGATCCCCTGTAACAAAAACAGTCTCATATAAACATATCCAATGAGAATAGAGGCCTTAGATTGCCTAGGTACATAAAAAGTTAATGGATGAATTTTTTATTAACCTCTTTTGTAAATAAAGGCCCCTACCTCAGAAAATGATCAGTAAGTGCTGTCCTCTACATAGCTCTCTTCCTGTGTCCCTCTTCCCAGGGTGGGCATTTATGTGCACTACAATGACCTTTCCTTTCCTGTAATCTCCTTCTCTGAAAGCTGGTTTTCTCTGGTTGTTTTTCTTAGAACAGGTTTGATAGAGAAATTCACATTGTGGCATGAATGGATAAAAACAACTTAATGCTGAACCTACCCTTTGTAAGATATGCATTTTAATAAAAGGCAGCCACTCAATTTGGAGACCTAAGTCCCCTTTCAACTTCCTATGCCCATAATCAATTTATTTTTCAAAAACTGAAACACAGGGCCTCCAGTTCTAGGTCTTGTAGACATACAATTGGGATGGGAAAAAAATAAGCTACAAGAAATCTGGCTTCTGGTCATTATTTGAGACTAGAGGGGGATTTTTGTCTTCTGTGACAAGTTCTAGCTCTGCCACAGGTGTGTGATTTTGTCCAACTCTAGAAGTGTATTTGTTTCTAATCACGTCTTATTCCTTTGAAATCAGTTATTAAACAGATTTAACCCATGCAGAATGAGGTTGAGAATTGAAGGTGTGACACCATTATCTTGGTGATATGAAGATAGGAAAGATACTATGATGCTCTGCATAATGGCCTGATTTTGATTGATTGTAACACAGAAGTCACGCAGCTTCCCCTTATAGGTTATCAGACAAGCTACACATATGTGTAGTGACCATGTGGGCTGTTGTACATGATTGAGGATAAAGCAGATTTAGGAAGGAGTTTGCCAAAAGATAGATGATGATAATAAAGGCTTAGCATGCTGCAGACACTGTGCTGAAAGACCTCTGGATGAAGGAGGTGCATTAATTGTCATTTCAAAGATGAACAAGTTGAAATTCCTTAAATAAATTGAACAAAATCATGTAAAAATCTAAGAGGAATTCAACTTAATCATAACCTTTTTCTAAAAGCTGTGTTTTCCCTTAACCACTACACAGTCCTTCTTTTGAATGGAAATAGGTGGATGGATGATGTACCACACTCTAAGCCATGGAGAAACACAAGTTTTACCAATACTATATCCTATTTAGTGGTGAGATTGGACAAGACATTCTCCAAGGATATTGCTATCCCAATCTCACTAGAAGCAAGAATTACTGAGGAGTGGTAGGAGAAAAAAGTTAATGAAATGGTTGTTTGACATCGTGTTGTAGAAGTTCAAGTGTTGATCCAAGGAAAAATCTAGAATTTCAGTGATTAAAGACAAATTTTTCAGTAACTAAGGAAGTTTTCAGAAAGTATAATTGAAAATATTTTCAGAATTTATACAGAGGGCTTTGGAGATAAACAAACAGTAAAGCTTAACAGAAATGTATTTAATAAAAGTAATCATTCAGTACCATGAGACATTAGATGAGGTTTATTGTGAATTGTTTTCCCCATGACTGTCGCAGAGAAAACACCCAGTATTGTGATTACCAAGGTAATTTCTATTAAGGGTAATAGGTGTTTGGAGAAAATGATGTTTTGTTGTGCTCCATTCTACAAGGGCCAGAAGGTTCTGTTTTGGTGTATATAGCATTTACAAAGGAGGTACTGATCTAATAATCCCCAAATAACAATCCTGGTAACATCACAAAATGATTCCTATTGTTGGATAGAACAAGTGAGATTTCGGGTATAATGGAGATAAATTCCTATGTGGCAGTCCCTGGCCTGGGAGACCAGAAGCCTGGATTCCAATTCTAGTTCTGTCACTAATTAACTGTGTGACCTTGAAACACACACACAGTTTCTTGTGAGCCCAGATTTCCAATTTCTAAAATGTGGGTGCCACAGCAGAGTCCTTATCTGCCTTTCTAGTTCCTTTTTCATTTTTTTGTTCTTTTCTTTATTGTATTTTTTGAGTTTCTACAAATAAGACATGAATCTTTTCTCATTGTGATAATGTTTAAAAAATACCAAAATCTCCATTCAGCTCCCAAATTCACATCAATTTCAAGGCAGAAAATATGTATGTTGTATATGATTCTAGATGATCACTATATGTCTAGAAATGTAAATATATATGGCTTTGTGTTTGTTTTATATACTTATTTTAAAATAAACAGTATTAAACTATTTTCTGTACGTCTATTTTTAATTTTTATGGCACTTATTTTTTGCTCTCTCTCTCTCTCTCTCTCTCTCTCTCTCTCTCTCT
>CABHPR010142741.1:0-29143 GCA_902168415.1 Peromyscus melanophrys | reverse complement strand
TGTGTGTGTGTGTGTGTGTGTGTCTGTGTGTGTGTGTGTGTGTGTGTGTGTTTGTGTGTAAGTCAGATTCTCTCCTTCTACTATGTCAGTCCCAAGGTCAAATATAGATAATCAAACTTGGTGACAAGCACCAGTGCCTGCTGAGCCATCTTGAGTTGATTTGCAATTCAATACCATGTCGGGCATAGTTTTCATGTCAGTTACATATAAATCTGTCTCGTTCTTTTAAACTGTATATACCATCAATTGAGTTGGACATTCTACATTTTAATATTTCAGTTTTAGACTGTAAAACTCCTCTCTAAACTCCTAGTGCCAATTGTACATCCATTAATGGTTTTACAACTTTATCAACATTTGAGAAGGTAAGGGGAAAAACAGTTTTCTCTAGTAACTTTTAAGGCTAAACATTTATAGTAATATAAATATTTATATTTTAATATTAATATATAAATATTTTATAATTTATAAATATATAATATAATTTATAAGCTATATATTATATTTTAATTACTATATAATTATACTTTCATATTAATATAAATCCATATATCAATAAATGTGTACTCGTGTGTCTGTGCACATGAGTGCAGATGTGAGCTGAGGCCAGGAGTGTTGGATGTCCTGCAGCTGGGTTTATAGGTGTCTACAATCCACATTACATGGGCACTGGGAACTGAATTCTGGACCTGTGCAAACAGAGTGTGTGCTCTTAAACACTGAGTTTTCTCTGCAGTCCTTGGTTTTGTGTTATTATCAAAGACTTTTATTTATTAAGAATTTGTTTTTATTTATATTGTGAAGTATGATCTTTACCTTTGTTTCTGCCTATCTCTGTCTTTATGTCTCTTTATGTAATACATATATACACATGTTTTTCTAATTTTCAAGTGTCCTAAAGTATGTATTGAAAAGTTAATACTGTCAACACTTATTTCAGATGCATCTTTCTCATATACTAAGCTTCTACTTATTTACATAGCTCTGGTTTAGGGCCTTATTTTCTGTTTCATTGATTTCTTTGGCTACTCATATGGGTACAAAATTATTGGAATAACTGTAGCTTTCTGATGTATTTTGATATCTGATAGAATAAATTTGTTTTTTTCTTTTGCCTTGCTTATTTCTGTAGTTTCTATTTTTGATCAATTTTAGAATCCAGTTCAAATTCAACAAACATTACTACCTGTAATTTGATCATAAGTATATTTAATTTATAGAGTAATTTGATCATTAATGACATTTTTATAACAGTGACGAATTCCATGTATAGGTATTATGTACCTTGCTTAGGATGTCTTAGATAGATATTTGAATATGGCCTATAAGGGTTATTTGAGGTTTAGATATTTTATTATATTTCTTCTTAAGTATTTTTTAATATGAATGAGACCCTTTTCCTGTAACATTTTAAAATTGGTTACTTATTTCATTTGTGAAGTAAAAAATTTCAATGCTTATATGTTGTTTGGCCCCATGAATTAAAAATAAACAAAAACTTTTAATTGGATCTAGTAGATTTCCATTGGTTTATTCTGAATTTTCAGTGTAAATGGCAATAATTTTATGTAGTACATCATAATATTTATATGTCTTCCTTATTTATCTTTGTTTATTGAATTGGTTTGGGCTTCCATTACAATGTCAAATAAGAGCAAAAATAATTGATATATTTTTTAATTTTTAACTTCTATAGAAATTCTCTTGTTTCACCATTAAATGTAATGTTTGATTTATGTTTATGATACATACATATATATGTCACATATTAAGGATATTTGAGTCCTTCAGTCTTTACTTAAAATATTCATTACTGTAGCTAGAGTTTTTCCTCTCTGGGTCCTGCCAAGCCCCGGCAGTTCACTTATAAAATAAACATACAGATGTTTATATTATTTAAACTGCTCGGCCATTAGCTCAGGCCTACCATTGTCTGGCTCTTACTCTTATACTCAGCCCATTTCTGTTAATCTATATGTCACCACGTGTTCTGTGGCTTTACTGCCATGTGTCCCATGACTTTACCTGTTGCCTTTACATGATGCTTCCTGGACAGCAGGCTGGCGTCTCCCCATCTCAGCATTCCTGTTCTCTCAATTCTCCTCTCTGCTAGTCCTGTCTATACTTCCTGCCTGGCTGGCCAATCAGTGTTTTTAAAACAGCTTCCTAGATGTCTCTCTCAAGTTGGTGGTTCCTGGCGTGCGCATTTGACCAGCAGTATGGCAGGAATGAGGCATCTACAATTACTCTGTGTGGTAGATTTAGTCTTTGCTAGTACAAAAAAAAGAGGTTTCTCGGCTACACACTGCTCTGATAGAAACATAGAACCACTGTTTCTAAGAGTTAATGGCTCCCAGAGCTGGCATGGCCCACAGCTGGTGGTAAACAGACCACCACCATGTTGGGAAGCTGAAGTGGGCAGAGCCACCAGCCAAAGCTGTTCTTTTAGCCCTAGTAATGCTGCAGTTTAAAACAATACATTTACAATAAGACAGATTTGCTGTGGGATGGTCTGTATGTCAAACATGTTGCTTATTGGTCGATGAATAAAACACTGATTGGCCAGTGGTCAGGCAGGAAGAAGTATAGGCGGGACAAGGAGGAGAGAATTCTGGGAAGTGGAAGGCTGAGGAGACACTGCCAGCCGCCACCATGACAAACAGCATGTGAAGATGCCGGTAAGCCACAAGCCATGTGGCAAGGTATAGATTAATAGAAATGGATTAATTTAAGATATAAGAACAGTTAGCAAGAAGCCTGCCATGGCCATAAGTTTGTAAGCAATATGTCTCTGTGTTTACTTGGTTGGGTCTGAGCGGCTGTGGGACTGGCGGGTGAGAGAGATTTGTCCTGACTGTGGGCCAGACAGGAAAACTCTAGCTACACAGATTCAGATGGAACAAGACTTTAAATGCTTTACAATGTATGTAAAAATGTATGTAGGCTTGGAAGAGAAAAAAAGAAATATATACAGTTATATAAAGAAATAGATAGTTTTTAAAAATAAAGTCTTTAAAGAGACAGTAAAGGTAGTATAAAAAAATAAGCCACATAAAGATGGATATTATACAGAGAATCTGGATCGTGTTGTCTTTGGGATTCTTAACTGCAGAGAGATATTTGATTGTAAAGGAAGCTGAGTTAAACCAATATGTATATTTTAAAGGTACCTTGACTTCAAAATTTGGATGTAAGGATATGTTGCTTTGGAAAGGAGGCTCTGCTTTTGTTTCCACAGAAAGCCAGAGGCTATGGATTTGTTCCAGATTAAGATACATCAGGTTTGACCAGCCAAGACCCCCTGAAAGGTCTCCGATGACACCATGACCCAGATGATCCAACATCCAGAACCGTTTCAAGGCAACTGGCTCAGAAGATACAGCCTCATGGACTACTCCTAAATTTTTCTTTGTGTCCCCATAGGATACAGTGCCCCCCTCCAGCAGGAAGTAGTAAGAGAAGCTACGCCCAAATTCCCAAATATATCAAGCTGGCTTTGGAGATGGAATTGGCTCACTTCTTCTCTAAACCCAAACATATTACTAAAAAAAATTCCTTTGTCCCATATCAGAAGAGCCTTCTGGTGTGGGACAGAGAAAAACCAACATTTTTATTTAAATCAGGTTGATTATAAAAGCGATTTCTTTCTAAAGAAAAAAAGGGGATATGATATAGATATAATAGGATGAAAGGGTAGATTATTGAATCTACTTTTAAAGAGCAACTTGTTTAAAATGTTTTACATTGCTATGGATTTTAATTTATTGATACAAGTTTAAACTTAATTTTGTTATACTGTATACATATTTCTATTCTTGTTTGAGGTATTATGTTTATGTAACTCATTTAAATTTTAATGGATAATTAAGAAATACAGATTAATAATTAGTCTTCTATGATAGTCAAACTTATAGTCATGTTGTTTTCTAGGTATACATAGATATAATTCAGTTAGGTAGGTAATCTTCAAATACTTCAAAGACCTACAGAATATGATATTTAAAATGTTTTAAAAATTTAAACTTTCTGGACAATGAGACACGTCTGCTCCTGGCAGCACCGATTTACTTCAGAGGAGGATGGGCATCAAAGACACTCCATATGGAGTTTATCTTCACCTTGACAAAAATAGCCATTTGGGCAAGAAACTGTTCTTGTCTGGACTGCCTGATCAACTGGACATGAAGGACCCATAGGAAGGTGACCACTGAACTTTGCTTGGCGAAATGGTCCTTCAGGTTCCTGTTTCACAGAGGAAACTGCCAGACGTTCTACAGGACACAGAGAGAAATGACTGAGAGACTCTAGGCCTGTGGGCTGAAGACAGATGCCCCAAATTTACAAAGGGACTTTGAATGACTGTCCAGGCTGCCAGCTGTCTCTGTCTACTCTCACAAGACTCCCAAAAGTTGCTTGCATCCTTCTCCCATTTCTCAGGTAATATTACATCCTTCTGGGGTCTTTGATGTAGTTAAAACTAGATATAATTTCCTCAGTTATGATAAAAGATAAGTTAGATATAAAACCTTAGACTCACAAATATAGGATAGATAGGATATCTTTTTTGATATTGTAACTGTAATTCTTGCTTGATAATTGTTTTGTTATATGTAATTTTACTATGTTAAAGTTAAAACCTTCCTTTAAAAAAAAAGAAAAAGGGGAAGTGCTGTGGATGATTGATTGATAAATAAAACACTGATTGGCCAGTAGCCAGGCAAGAAATATAGGCAGGACTAGCAGACAGGAAAACTGAGAGTACAGGAAGGCAGAGAGGGGGAGACGCCAGCCTGCTGTCCAGGGAGCATCATGTAAAGGCAACAGGTAAAGCCACGGAACATGTGGTGACATATAGATTAACAGAAATGGGCTGAGTATAAGAGTAAGAGCTGGACAATGGTAGGCCCGAGCTAATGGCCAATCAGTGCTTTATTAATCAATCATCCACAACACATTACTAGTAGGGGTACTAATCATGCCAACATTAACTCTCCATGCATATTTTGAAAGATTCAGCTGAGCAGCTAGTTTCAGGGTCTCACTGCAGGCAGTTTTGAATCCTTCAGTGATTGTACTTATACTGACACTGACATGGACTGTTTTTAGGAGGTGACTATTTTAAATTCATTATTATATACATTGAAGTATTAATTTAATCAGAGTATTAAAGGGTTAAGAATGTAAACATATGCCCTATGTGGAGTGGATGGGGGTGGGGTAGAGGGAGTGAAAGAAGGGGAAGGAGGGGGAACTGTGGTTGGTATGTAAAATGAAAAAAAAAACCAAAACATAAACATGCCTGTGTTGTATTTAAGGTCCGAGAGGAACCAGGGAAGAAATGGTAATAAAACATCAAATAAACTATAAGATAGGACAGATTTAGAGTCCAAAATAATAAACAAAAAGAGCACCAAAGAAAGGAAATACTCAAATTCTTTCTAATTAATTAACTTGGAGTACCAGACTCAGATTGTTGATGATGTGCAATCAACAAGGAAGAACATAACTTGTGGATTCCTGAGAGCTTCCCTGGCACCCTGCCTCTTCCTATTCCCATGATGTCTTCATTTATCATGGTATCTCTTTCCTTGCTCTCCCATTCTGTCCCTGTTTCAGCTCGACCCTCCCATTTCCTTATGTTCTCATCCCCCATCCCTTGCCCTCCATTACCCCCCCCACTCCCAGTTTGTTCATGTAGAACTCATCTATTTTTTCCTTCGCTGGGCTATCTATGTGTCTCTCTTAGGGTCCCTCCTTGTTAGCTAGCTTCTCTGGAGCTGTGGGTTGTAGTCTGGTTATCCTTTGCCTTACATCTAGTATCCACCTATGAGTGATTACATACTATGTTTGTCCTTCTGAGTCTGGGTTACCTCACTCAGAATGATATTTTCTAGTTCCATCATTTGCCTGCAAATTTTATGATGTCATTGTTTTTTACTGCTGAGTAGTACTCCACTGTATATATGTGCCACATTTTCTTTATCCATTCTTCAGTTGAGGGGCATCTAGGTTGTTTCCAGGTTCTTGCTATGTGAATAATACTGCTATGAACATAGTTGAGCGTGTGTCCTTGTGGTAAGATTGAGCATTCCTTGGGTATATGCCCAAGACTGGTATAGCTGGGTCTTGAGGAAGACTTATTCCCAATTTTCTGAGAAACTGCCATACTGATTTCCAGAGTGGCTATACAAGTTGGCATTCCTACCAATAGTGGTGGACTTGTCTACGCTGGTGACCGGTCTAGTGAATACCCTAACTGTCATCATAGAGCCTTCATCCAGTGACTGATGGAGACAGATGCAGAGATTCATGGCTGGGCGCCAGGCTGAGCTCCGGGAATCCAATCAATGAGAGAAAGGAGGGATTCTGTGGGCAGGGGACTATTGAGATTATGGTAGAGAAACGTGCAGAGATGACCAGCCACACTAGTGGAAACCCATGTACTGTGGACTAATAGCTATGGAGCCCCTGTGGGACTAGATTAGGCCCTCTGGATACGGGAGACAGTTGATTAGCTCGAACTGTTTTGGGGGCACCCAGGCAGGGGGATCAGGATCCATCCCTGGTGCATGGACGGGCTTTTTGGAGCCCAGTGCCTAGGGTGTAATGCCTTGCGCAGCCTTGGTGCAGTGAGGAGGGGCTTGGATCTGCCTCAGCTGAGTGTGCCAGGCTCTGCTGACTCCCCATGGGAGAATTTGATTTGGAAAATGTAGGGATGGGGATTGGGTTGGAGAGGGGGAAGGTTGGGGGGTGGGAAGAGGGAAGAGGGGGGATCTGTGGTTGGTATGTAAAGTGAATAGAAAATTTCTTAATAAAAATAAATGAAAAAAGGAAGAACATAACTTGAGAAATAATGTGTTTCAACTGTATCTTCAATCTCCTGAATGAAAACAGTAATGCTTTATTAATATAAAAATAAGGTCTGTAGAATGATATGTGTCATGTTGAGAATATTAAGTTTCATGAAATAATTTTTGGGCATTTATTGATGTGATTATATAATTTTTATCTGTCAGTCTGTTAATATCGTGAATTGCATTAATAAGTCCCCTAATATAAGCCATATTTATTTTATGGGAAAATCCTTAGTGGTCATGACTCATGGTGTATTTTTCTTTTAATACATTGCTGGATTTGAATTGCTAATATTGTATTTAGCATTCTGCATGTATCTTCATAAGCAATATTGGCCACATAATTTTATTTTTCCCTCTATGTTTGTCTAATTTTTGGCATAAAATCTTGCTAGACTTGCAGTGTTAGTTGAGGATATTTCCCCTATATTTCATAGAGCAGGAGAATGCTTTGTTCCCTGAAGATGAGATAGAATGTGTCCTTCTGAACTTTGGGGCCCTGTGTCTTTTTTAAGGAGTAGATCTATGACTACTTTCCTTATGACTGGAGAGATCAGGCATTCTCGAGTCAATTTTAACAATTAATGCTGTCTAGAAAAGAACTCATTATTGACTTTGGAATTGTTATTGTCTTAAAATTATACATAGCTAAGTTTAACACCACTTTATATATAGACATATATATGCAACTTTTCCATTCATTGTTTATTTGTATTTACATCTGGTTTTCTTCCACAGACATCCACAAAGGTTTGTCTGTTTGGGTGGCCTTTCCACATAAATTGTTCCCAGTTTTGTGGATTAGTACTTCCCTTTTATTTAATGTTTGTCAAAATGTCTTCGGTTTATACTTTTAGGTTATATTAAGAGTCAATCTAGTTCTTTCTCTGACATCTTAGGTTTGTCATTCATTTCCTTGTTACATTTCCTTTGAGTGCTATTTTCATTGTGTTCCACAGGTTTTGGTGTACAATAATTTCAGTTATATTCATCTCTCAATAGTTTTCTGTTTCAGTTTTCATGGTTTATTTTCTCTGGAGTCATAAAGAAGCAACTTTTAAATATACATAAAATTTAACTAAAATATCTTACTCTAATCACTAATTTATAATTTAGTTTAATGCATTCAGGGTATATAGGATTAATTATTCTACTATTCTGAATTTATTGAGGTTTTTATGTAACTTCATACACAAAGTCTAATTCGGAGGATATTCTATATGTATGTTTATTAGATACATTCATGTATTCATACACATATATATTGTAGCAAATGCATTGTATTACCTAAATTACTTTCAGCTTTGTCACTATTTTTACTCCATATTTTGCTTGATTTCTGAGAGGACAATATGGAAGTTTCCCCTTGGTGTTGTCGATTGATGAGTTCTTGTTTTCTTATCTACATTTACATCAAAGTTGTACATTTATAAATATGTTCATGATTGTTGTGTTCGTCTAATGGATTAATACAATAAGGAATGTTCCTTGTAGCCTCCTACAATTTTTGTCAGCTTTATCATTCATGATATTAACATCATTATACATATTTTAATTGATATTTTCTTCCTGAAATTTTCTTAGTTCAATTTCTTCCATTGTGTCTGCTAAACAGGACATGGTTAGAGCTCTCTTACTTGCTCCATCTGAGATTATTTGTTTTTCTATTGAGAATGTCAATCTGTTATGATCTAGTATGGGTTATTAGTATTTGATTAACTCTGTCGTCTTGGCTTACCTTTCCTACTACCATGATTCATTTTTCCTTCTGTGCAAATTATGGTAGTGTTTCTCTACTTTATCTTTCTGTTCTGTAGTATCGTTTAGACAAAAAATCCCACATTCTAGTGTTTACCTTAGTTTATCAAAAATTCCTAACATTTGCTACCCATTATTTCTAGAATTTATGATCTTTTAGTTCCTCATTCTGGAAGAGGATCATAACCACAGTAATATTTTTCTTTCCATTTTTCTTTTCTCCTAATCCACATAATTCCCTACTTTGGTCATCCTGAAACTTAACAAATTTCATATTGCTTTTACAATAATAATTATTTTAATTTACTTATATCTTTTACCGGTTTCTGTTCTGACTGTAGTTCCTTTTACTCTAAATCAAACCTTTGAATTGACTTTTTCATTTTGTTAAAATACAGTCTCCCAGTAATTCATTCAAAGATAAATTGCAATTCATAAGATTACTGTCTTTGCATGTCTGAAAATGTCTTCATTCTGCAACAGCCCTTCCCATAATACTTAAATTTTAGTTTTTCTTACTATAATATTGTTGCTTTCAAATTACTTTCCTCATAAATTTGAGGATAATTACCATTTGCTAATACTGGCCATTGTTGGTGTGCAGCTTGATATTAGATTGTTTCTTATTTCTATGTAGGTTGCTTGCCTATTGTTTTGGAAATTTTCACAGATTTCATTTTGTGGAATTCCATCATGATATGCCTTAAGTACGAACATCTTTTAAATATATATTTAATTTTTAATTGATTCAGAGTCATTGTACATGTTTATGTGGTACAATGTTATTCCAGTACATAAATAATATGCATAATGATCACTCAGAGTAATTCTGTTAAATGTCATCTCATATTATATAGTACTATTTTGTGTTAGGAAAATTAAGTAATTTTTCTTAGAAATTGCTATGTGGTTTTTATTTAAAGAATTGTGTCTTTCTTCAACATTATCCCTTCATTTTCCTTTGTTCATCCTTAACATATTTAATCTATTTTGGGGGCATTAGTTCTGATTCTTGAATTTGAAGTCTCTAATTGACAGTCCTGGTTTCTACTAAATGTCTGCTGATTTTTGCTTATTGTTCACTTTGGATTGACAGGTTCTCACTTTGCTTATAAATGTCATTTCTTTTTGTCACAGCCCACACTCATCAAGAGTTTGAGAAAAGGCATGACATGCTGCTGAGTGGAATGTTTAAATAGTTATCTTCTGAACATTAGTACTTCCTATTTCTCCTGGGTGTGGCCAACCATTGCACTGTCCCTGTCTTGCTTCTCTAGCCCAAGAATTCATAATAATTACTCTAGTATGGAGGGTGGGAACCACTTATGCTGCTATTTTCCTAATAGATTTAGGCAGACAATTAAGACATAAAACCACTCGACTGCTCAAAATGTTGTGTCATAACAAAAATGATTGCTTCCACTACCCCTTGAGACATATATTCTACTTACTTGTCTCTGGCTTGGAGATCATCTGGAGGCATAACCAGCTTCTTTATCCATCCTTTGCTATGTATGCTTTAGGTTTTGCTTTTCTCCATTAACTCTCCACTTGTGACTCAAAAGGACTACTCAAGGTTTATAATATGCAACTACACTTCTTACTTTCATTTTATTGTGAATTTGTTGATTTCAATTATATTTTCCTGATGTTTATGGTGATCTATACTGGGAAAGAAACCAGATATGGAAGCCTAGTCTACCTTTAGTGATATCCTATAGGATTAGGACAATTATTGTCATACTTCCTCTCTTCCAACTAGTGAAGCACCTAAAACTCAGAAAGCATTTCCAAGGAAGATATTCATATAAACAGTGAAACTGTGTACAAAATTTAACAATCTATAACTGAATATTCATGAGAGGTGAACTGGTTGATTCTAACAGACTAATATGTTTTCTGTAACTCAATAATAGATTTTTCTGTTGATGCAGTAATCCAGATCAAGCCAAATTGAAAAAGCAAAATCAAAAGAACATGTTTATTTGAGCAAAGCAACTCCTGGGTGAGTCCTCCAGCCCCAGCGATCAGGGCTGGAGAAGTCACATGCCCGAACTAAAGCAGAGAGCTTATATACCCTGTAGGAGAGGGGTGATAACTTGTCCTCCACAAGCTGGGTTTGGGCCCAAGTATGGTCAAAAGCAGACCACTTTGGGCAGAGTCTTGGGCTGCTGGTAACTTCAGCTGCTAAGAATGTGGAACTGGGCTTGTTGGCATCTTTCCTTTGTTGGAGATTCTCTGAGAGGGCAGAGTTTGAAGAGAGAGGGGAATGGGGCTTTCTGAATCAAGCAAGAGTGAGCTGGAGGTTCCAGATGAACACAGACCTCTATAAATGAGCTGTAGTCACTTTAGTTCACCTTCAAAGATTTTTTTTTGGCATGAACATATGCATACACTTAAGTGCAGTGAAGAATGTACCAATTATTGGACAGCTCTGTATGCAGATTATCTTCACAAAGTATTAATTGAAGAAACCTATATTACACTTTTTTTCCTTTGGTTTTTCGAGACAGGGTTTCTCTGTGTAGCTTTGCGCCTTTCCTGGAACTCACTTGGTAGCCCAGGCTGGCCTTGAACTCACAGAGATCCGCCTGGCTCTACCTCCCGAGTGCTGGGATTAAAGGCGTGCGCCACCACCGCCCGGCCTATATTACACTTTCTTAAAACGGCATGATTCCTAACTACACCTTAAGTATGTATACCTTCATCAAGGACAGAGAACATAACAGAAAACCACAACCAATCAAAATGCAGAGTAGTGGAGCGCAATAACAATGGATACATCTACAAAACATTCCTGTACCTAAGGCTCAAAGAACTTGGCAGAACAGGGTGTGGAACAATTGTAGGAATCAAGGGACTAGAGAATTTGTTGTGAGATTGTGTTTCCTAGTAATATCAGAATTTACATCCATAAAGCCTCACTGGCACAACTGCGTAAACATGAGCTGAACAAGGAGGACACCAATAGGCATGCAAATGTGAACAGGGCAAAGCCCATGAGGCCTCAATTTTACACAAAGAACTACAGGCAATTAAGGAATGCTGAGAGTAGGAGAGGTGGTCTTCCACAGGAAAGATAACACTACTTGATTATCAATACTAAGTGGTCAGTCCTGAAAACACACATACAAGTAACATTATACAGACTAAGCAAATTGTATTTATACATTTAGGATACATACATATATATATATATATATATATATACACACACACATATATATGTATTTATGCATGTATCAACAATTGCTGTAAAAAGAGGAAATGAATTTGAATGACAGCAAATAGGGGTATATGGGAGATATGAAGGGAGGAAAGGGAAGAAGAAAATGATGCAATTGTAATCTCAAAAAATAAATAATTTGTAAAAAGAAGCCTACTGTTGAAGCTTCTATTTAAGGGCATTTAAAAATTAAAACTTATAAGAATACATTTTCAGTTCTTTCTACAGATCCAAAACCTTATAGTGGACAACAGCCAGGGCATGGGTGTGAGAAGGCGAAGAACATTTTTTTCTAGAATCAGATCATATTGAAGGCAGTACTGGACAGGGGATTTGGGTGAGGACAGAGAGACTGCTTTTCAGCATCATAGCAGCTTCATTAAAGAAATAGGAGAAGTGATTTGCATCTGAAAATTTCAGATTCAGTATAAAATTAACATGCATGCCTGATGGGTTCTCATCTAATAAAACTGAGAGTAGATGCTTGGTATCCTGAAGGCAAAACAACTTAATAAAATTAATCTACAGTGCTCTGAGTGCTTAGGTACTGCAAAGCTTCAATGATGCATTTTTCATTAAGTGACTGGATAAATATAATTTTCTGTGTTAGAAAGCCCGAGTTCTTCTTTTAATTTATTGAAATTAGAAATAAAGAGCTTAATGACTCATCAAGTGTTAGGGTGACAAAGGAGAGGGTGTTGTTCCATGATAGTCCCCATCACTGGATGGGAGGACAATGGTATTACTCCCCATTATACCTTCAGGGCGCACCTGTTCTTCCAAGACATCTTTGCCAATACCATGCTATTCTGTTTAACTCTTCAAATGTGTGTTAAAGTTTCCATTTTTATGGAAAGACTGAGCCAGGAAAAAGAGAACTGAGTTTGACTTTTTGGATTTCTGCCATAATATACAACATGATGCTAGCAGGGAATCAGCACTTCAGTGGCAGCACCAACCTTGCTGGTGCTGAGTTTGCTCATGTTAGGGAAGGCAACAGAGGGCCAATGAGCAAGTGCCTGCTTCGATTCATGTGAAAAGGACCCTTGGGCAAGGCATCTTATCTTAAAGCCTATGTCTCATCTGCCTTTTTCTTTTCCTTGACGCTCCCAATATTAGTTAGTCATTTGTCCTTTGAATAAATGGAAGTCTCCTTTTAATATGCAAATTTTCTTAACAGTTTAAATTATTCATGTCTCATGTTCTTTCAAACTCCTGAGTCAGCAGACTCACATCCAAGTTATGACTTGTCTGAAATATATTCTCAACTCATCTTGGCCATGCTTTTCCAATCTGTCAAATGGGGACTGGAATCTTTTCGTCAGAGGTTAAAGGAGAAAAACAAATGAGAAAGTGCCTGGCTTGCAAGAGTTGTGTTCTTACCTTCTTTTACTTGGTCTGTATTAGTTAACTGAGGAGGAAGGTGCTAAGATAAAGTTCAGAGCTGACCCCAAAGGATATAGAGGAACAGGACCCAGACAGTAATAGCAAAATACAAAAGGGCAACTGTGACTGAGAAATAGGCCCAGAGTTGGGATTTGTGTGGGCCAAAGGTAATAGTTGAAACTTGCTGTTGTTAGCTGACAGTTTAGAAGTGGCTTTATTGACCCAGCCCTGGTGTTCTACTGAGTGATATTGGGCAGATTAATAAATTTGCTTGGCCCCAATTTCCTTCTCTTTCCAATTAAAAGAAGAGCTAGATCTTTATTAGAGTTATTGTTGTTTAACTTATTTACAATGCATGCAGAGTATATAAAATAGATGCTCAGTAAATGTGATTTATGAATATCAATATCTCCTCTTTCTCCTGCTGCTCTTCCTTCTCTTTTTCCTCCTAACTCCTTTTTTTTTTTTTTTTTGGTTAATAAATGACTTGGAAGTTGTAACACGTCTGACCAGATTTTAGATGAATTTGAGGAAAACTGAACACTTTGGTAGTATTACTCATTTCTTGTTTGGGGGTCTTTTTAAGCCTGGCTGTAAACCAACTCCACCACCAAGGAAGGATTCAATATCCTATTCCCTTTTCTGTTCTGTCATTTTTATTTCTTGCTATTTTGTGCACTGCTCTCAGAGGTTCTATACAGAAGACTATCACACTAACTCTCAGTAAGCTATGAATGGGTACTAATTCAGCTATGACACCTTCCATTGAATTTACACCTTTAATAAGTACATTCCCTTAAAATCAGAGTCCATTCATTATTTGATTTCCTTCAACTCTGGGGATAGATTAACAATAAACAAGAGGCCCATGCAGACTTTTATATGCAATTTTTCATACAAACTAGAAAATGAAAAGCAGCTTGTGACGGAAGAAGCTCAGCCTGAAGTGACCAGGGCATGTGAAGAATGTTTTGGACCCAAAGAGAAAGATTCTAATAAACCAGGAAAATGACTTTCCTAACCCCCATTGCTCATTGACAGCAAGCCCCAAGGTGTTTTTGCCTAGAAGCTGAACAGGCTCTCAAGTTTACCTATTTAAGATTTTTAACATTTGTGGGTTAGTTTTCCAGCTTCGCAAAATTGGGGACACAGAGTTTACAGTATATGTCTTGTATCCCCAAATCAAAAGCATGCTGAAGTTCATCTTGACATTTTTCTTTTACCTCTTTCTTTCTCAAAGTACTTGTACCCTGGCAGATGTCAAATTTGAAGTCAACAGCGGATGAGAAGGCATGTTGGACACTAGAATAAGCTATTATGCTCCTCAAAGTAAAATCATAATACCAAAATACTCTTTTAAGCTAAAATTCTCAGAAACACAAGAAATTAGCCCTTAATGACTCATGTGAACTTATCTAATCGAAATAGTCTCCTACAAATATGTCCAATAAGCCTAGAGAGTTTAGATTGCTGAGGTTCAGAGAGAGGTGAACAGGATGATGTATTTTGTGATTAAGTATCTTGGTACATTAAAGTGCCATTGTTATAACATGAGTTGGAACTGACCTTCTCCATGCACCTCTCCTGTTGCCCTGCCCCTCGGTGATGCCTCTTTTGTTCCTTGATGATGGCTCCTCCTTGTTTCTATCCTCCTCTCAAAACTTGCTTTTACAAACTTGTTTGTTTGTGCTGTGCTGTTGCTGGTGTGTGTGTGTGTGTGTGTGTGTGTGTGCGTGGTATGTATTGCTTTGAATCAGATAGCAAAAATCTGCACTGTGATGTGAGCGAATAAAAAATGTAGCTCAAGAGAATATTTGCATTTTAATAAAGGACATAAAGTCCTAAAGATAGAATTTTAGGCCCTGGTAATTATGGAGTAGGGGGCTTCTTGGCCAGATGGAGATTCATTCTGTTTCGTTTTACTGTGCAGGGTAATATTTAATTAGACACTCATCACATCTACACATCTACCTGGTCTTTTTAATCATGTAGCTTGGATAAGAGGTTATAGGTACCAGGCAGTAGCTGATGAGAGCGGCTCCCACTGGGTCAGCTGTAGACTTAGCAAAATATGACACATATAGGCTATTAATTACATTTAAGCAGGTTTTATTCACAGAGGAAGTTAAAACAGTCTCTGCCTGGCATTGATTCTACATGTCTTCAGTAAGCACTGTGATGTGCCAGGCACAGTGCTAGATATCAGGTCGCAATAATTCATAAGGTGTGGTTCTTTTCTTGATGAAACTCAGAATCTGGTAGGAAAGAAAAGAGAATGTTCAAAACCTTAAAGTGGTCAGACAACTGTATAGATATTCAGATGAAATATCAAGACCCCTTCCTAATCCCTCGCACTCAATTATAATTTACATATTCTAAAAGAAAAAACATGGTGATTATTCACATAATATGAAGGCAAGTCTTCAAACCAAGGATGCCACAAACCCCCTGTAGGATACAGGGAAAGACTGACACGTTTAACTGCATCTATTCATTTCTCTGTGGTGATAGTACATGTGCACATCTAAAGGCAAGTGACAAAGAAAGAGACATGTGATGCTTCCATGATGGCAGGATACTTTAAAGAAATATATATAAAACATTCACAAGTCACTAAGGGGAGAAAAACTACTGAAAATTGGGTAAAGAATTTCAACATGAAATGTTAATGTCCAGTAAACATAAAAATCCTACTCAGACTTGTGCATAATTGTTTATAAAAAATCAGAGTAGTGACAAAATTTTCCCTTCTCAAATTTAACATGTGAGAAAGTTGTTGTTTTTTTTTAAAGTAAACTGTTCTTGGGTGCATAGCAACTGAGTAACTCTTGGGTGCAGTTGGTTGGAACACAAACTGAAGCTATACTTTTTGAAGGACAATTTGCCATATTTATCAATTGTAAATATCCATATCCTTCAATCCAGCTGTCTTAGCTTGAAGATTTGATCTTAGAGTCATATTTATGTAAACAAGTAAATATGAAGATATAACGCAGATGTTTCTAATAGCAGAAAAAAAAAACAAGAACAACAGGGAACCTAAACAGCAGAAATGGACAAAAAAGACAGTGAACTACTAGAAAGGTAAAAAAGTCAGGATCCACCTTCCCTAGGTATGTTACATAACAAATTTGAGATATATCTTTTTTTTTTTTTTGGTTTTTCGAGACAGGGTTTCTCTGTGTAGCTTTGCGCCTTTCCTGGAGCTCACTTGGTAGCCCAGGCTGGCCTTGAACTCACAGAGATCCGCCTGGCTCTGCCTCCTGAGTGCTGGGATTAAAGGTGTGCGCCACCAACGCCCGGCGAGATATATCTTGATATATTGATATACAGATATGGGAAGATCTTCAAGATACATGGAAACATAAAACAAGATCCAAAACAGCACTGTCTTACCTGTGCAAAGAAAAAGCATAGACAGTTTTAAATATGTACAAAACAACTCTTGAAAAATAAACTGTTCACAGTCCCTTTGATGCTTCTTAATCTTGTGCAGCCTGCATATTTTAATCATGTGCCTTTAATATTACTGATCCCATGCAAGTGAAATAGAATACATGGCACCTGTATTATACAGAATGGGTATGGTATATGCATCATTTACACAAATACAAAACCAGAGAGATATAGTAGGCTTTACCAACAGGACAAAGGATAGTCGCCTAAGCCAACTATAAAGCTGTCATGATTAAGGGCATGGAATTTGGACTGATAACTAAGAATTAATTGAAAAGGATTGTTGCAAGTACAGTGCAATACATATAGAACTGCTCTATTGGAGAAATGCTCAGTGGTTAGCGTGTGTGCGGCTTCTAACACTCACATCAGATGGCTCAGAACTGCCTGTAACTCCAGTTCCAGGGGATCTCATGCCATCTTCTAACCTCCATGGGCTCCTACACACACATGGTACACACAAATTCACACAGGCATACATTAATAAAGAGAAATAAATCCTTTTTTAAAAGAACTGCTCTAAGACCGATGCATGCAAGTGTTAGGTGGCTGAGGCAGGAGAATTTCTGTGATTTCAAGACCAACCTAAGCTACATAGTGCATTCCACATAAACCTGAGCAACAGAAAGAGATCTTGCCACAAAACGAAAACAAAAGAAAAGAACTTCTTTGAGCTGGGAAGTGGTGGTGATGTTGCGATGGGCAGTGGAAATCACAAGCTAAAGATGGAAACCAGAAGTGCAGAGTATGAAGTGCTTTGCTTGCAATGCTAACTACATTAGACTAAAATCTCAGAGAATAGTTTTCTTAAAAATGATGAACTAAAAGATTCACACTGTGGTGTAAATGAATCAAAACAGGTATTTGCATTTTAATAAAAGACAGAATGTTCCAAAGGTCCAATTTCAAGCATTAGTAATTAGGGAGTAGGAATTTCCCTCATGTCTTTCAATTCACACATTTATGAGAAGATGACACACCTGGTTGTCTGGGTACCAGACTGTTCTACTCAGTAGGGAACCTGCCACCCTACTGGAGGTGACGGAGGATTCTATTTTCCAGAAGACCCCTGGTCCAAAACTGGTAATAAAAGGCTGTGGAGAGCAGGTGGCTCCCATGGTAACCAATCTGTTGTGTGCAGAATCCTGCAGGTATTTGTTGCTGAGGGACTGGGAGGCAAACAGGTGTCCCATCCAGCTAGGTCTGCTCCTTTTCCTCCATTGTCACCACACAGTGCAGGGGGAAAGTGCGTAGATGTTGGAATCAGATCAACTGTGTGTTCATACTGGCTTTCCCACTTGCTAGCTCTGTGCTCGAGGGCAAGTTACTTAATCTTACTAAGCTGCATGGCCCTTATAGGGTTCTGAGGAAAATGCATATTAAGTGCTTAGCACAGAGCATAATGCATAGAGAGCCATTAATAAATATAAGTTTTTATAATCATGATTATCCCCTGTTCTTATAAACCCACTAATGTTTTGTAAGCCTTAGGTATATTAATGGAATTTTCCTTACCCATTCTTATCCATGAGTCCTCTGATAAATTTGGGCCTCTTCTTAGGAGAGCCCGTCAATTATTCCTATTATTATTGTTGCTGTATATCATTATTATTATTCTTATTTCTTCCTTGACAGACATTTGTGGAAGATTGTTCTCATTGTCATTAATTATTATGGTGGCCAGAAGCCATGCATGTTATCCCCACTACCACCACTCCTCATCTTGTCTCTAATTGATTATCTCCAGGCCCTACCACTAGGGGGAGGAACAGAGTTGACACACCTTTTCTCATGGCAGGAACTACCCTGCTTACAGCATGTTCAAGTTTGTGGCCAAGAAAACATTAAGGGCAAGGATTTCCAATGTCTTCTCCCATCCTGCACTTCCTTTTATGCTCAGCAAATCCCAAGGGTCTCCTACAGATTCGGAGCTCTGTTTCTTCTGCTCCTTTCTTCTTTGGTGGTGTGACTGAAGTAAATTAAACTGCTGGTGGCAAATAAGTCAGCTCAAATTTTCCCAGAATGCATAGTAGTACCATGCTGAAGAGAGGTGTGAAGAGAGAGTGAAAGGCCTCCATAAATGTGTGTGGAGACAAAAAACTACAGACTCAGCAGTCCTAAGACAGTATGAACATGAGAAAGCCAAATATTCCTGCTTTCCCCTCACACTGTGTTAAGCCCACTGCATTTTTACTGCCCTATGAACCAGGTACTCCTATTGTCCTCTTCCTGTAGATGACGATAATGAACTGAGAAAAACGGAGGGATTTGTGCAAGGTCACAGGCTTATGTGACTTTTAGGCCAGGGACTTTAATCTCTACCCCAGGCTATAGTCTAATGATAAATTAAAGGCAAACCCTTGAAGTTGAGCAAGCCCGGGGGGAGAGACAGCTCAAGGTTACTTCTATTCATGCTTCAGTGATTATCTCAGGTTGAGATATTTATAATTTTTCCTTACATTTCCGTTTTAAATCTGTTGTAACTTTGAAGCATCCAACTTCATCTGTTGTTTTCTCTGTGGTCTTTAATAAAGAAGTCTGCAGAAAAGATAATTAATACTACCATTTATTGATTACATACTGTGTGCTAGGCACTGGATGTCCATAGATGTTTATCCTAAAAACAAGAGGCGGGATTTGAAATGGGTGCTATCATTATTCACTCTAATTTTACATAAAGAAAAGATTTCCTTTGGGAGAATTTTAACAAGATGTTCAAACACATACAACTGAAAAGTGGCAAAGTGAATGATTCATACCTGAGCTCCTCCCCACACCCCAAAACTGACTTTTTCCGTACCTGGCTTCTCAGAAGGGTCTGTTGTTTGATTTTCATCAGACATGGAGAAAGGAAAGTATCGTGCATGTGGATCTATGCCTTTGGGGGAGGGTGAGTGGGCAGCTTCACAGGGAACTTCGGGAATCCAAGGGCCCATAGAAGAAAGGAGGGAGCCAAGCAGCTGATAGACTAAGAACTATTTTTAGCCCTGTAGCAGAGATACTAAGTGATTCAAGAAGTTTGGAAGTTTTGTACCATTTATTTTTGAGAGTTTTATATTTCATGGACAGGTAAAACATGGAAATTATACATATTGGTGTTGAATGATGATACATGTATATGTAATGTTAACTACATCTATCTCCTCAAATAATTTGTCCTTTCTTTATGGTGAAAAAAAGTCTTCTCCTCTCTTCTCATCTTTTGTTTGTTTTGGTTTTTAGCTCTACCATACTTAACTGATAATTGGCTCCTGTAGTCACCCTTGTGTGCAAGGTATTTTCCCCCTTTCTGCACAAAGGGCTGTTTTTGAGGTCTGAAGCAGGTGAAGAGTGGAGCATACGCTGAGTTGGGTGAAGAGTAGGGGGCCAAGGTGAGTTTTGAAGGAGGGGGAAGGTAAAAATGGTCTCATTTTGCTTCTGTCTTCAGAAATTCTCCAGAAGGGGATGAATGGCTGACAAATCTTCTGACCGTGCCTTCACTGAAAAGTACGGAGGCACCAATTCTCCCTTCTAGGGCTTTCATTTTTAAATCCTCTTATGTGCGACCAGTGTGGAAAGTTAACTCTCTCCTGTGGTAGCTTGGTTGGTAATATAATAATAATGACCCTACCAGAAGACTTCAATGTGGCCCTTTTCCATGTTGTCCCAAAGGACTGTCAGGTCTGGCGCCAGCAAGAATTGCTGCCCAGAAAGGAATCTTGCCTAGAACTTTTTTGAGACCTGCCACCATCCAGTCTGCTCTTTGTTCCTCTTTGAGCTTCGCCTTCCTTGGCTGCTCTCCCTCTGGTATGCCCCTGACTGGGGTGCCAGCCAAACTGTTGCCCTTCACACACTCCGCCGGCACACCGATATGCTTCATCCCTTTGCTTGGCTACCAGGCAGAAGGTTTCCGTCAGGATTGCTCAACTGAGAAATTTTGAGTTCCATACAATCCAGTGCTTGCTCTCTGTGACAAGGCTCTTCTCTCCTCTTGCAGATCTTTAAGCTTTGTGACAGGGGACCTTCATGGGCGAATCTACTTTTGAATGATTTTCTTGGGGTCTTAGATTTTACGTTCTGTACCTCACATTCTTTCACTTGCTGTGACTAGCCCAGCCCCTGTCCTTGTCCTACTACCAAGAAATGAAATGTATTTTGTTCTATGTTTATGTTTATACTGATAAAAAGACAAATATGATACTGAGGTCTGTGGATGCCTGAACCAAACTAAAACCTGGTCATTTCTACGGAATTTTCTAACTTGTTCTATAAAAGATTGTGTTATATAAAATGACCCACAGGGAAAATATTAGTTGATTTCTTCCCTGTCCTTCCTCCCACACATGCTACTCTTCCAGCCTTTCAATTATTGCAGCTCACAGAACTAGGAAAGCCATTAACCCTAAAAATCATCAACATTGAAATGGAGTATCTTAAAGCACATCCAATTTGTTTGGTTAACAACAGTTTGCCTGAAAGCATGGCCACACATAGTCTGCCACATGCAAGGACATGCACCTCAGCAGTTGAAAGAACAAGGGGATTTTGTTCTATTTTGTTTTTTGTTTAATTTATTGTTTGACAATTTCACACATTTATATAATAAACTTTAGTTCTCAACAAGTCACTTTCCTATTTTCATGTCTTCTTTTTTTGTGTGTGGCCCACTGAGTCTAATTAGAGTTTCTTGCCCAAGCTCGTTTTTGTTTATTTATTTTTGTTTTTGAGACAGGGTCTCATGTATCCTAAACTGGTCTCAAACACACTATGTAGGGAAGGATAACTTTGAACTTCTGATCCTTCTGCCTCCGCATCCTGAGTGCTGGGAATACAAGTGTGTACCACTGTAGCACGAATTGTTAGGAAGTCTTATCAATAAAAACAAACCTGGAGCCAGGTATTGGGGTGAATGCTGGAAGATCAAAGAAGCAGAACAAGCCGCAGCTTCCTCACCTCGCCAATTCCTCAGCTGATCCTGTTTCCTCAGACTGAAAGCTTCTGTGTCCTCATCCAAATGGATCTCAGCTGAACTATTGCTCGAAAGCCTAAAAGATTAACCACCTAGTTCCTGGTTTTCATGCCTTATATACCTTTCTGCTTTCTGCCATCACTTCCTGGGATTAAAGATGTGAGTCACCATGTCTGGCTGTTTCCAGTGTGGCTTTGAACTTACAGAGATCTGGATGGATCTCTGCCTCCAGAAGGCTAGGATTAAAGGTGTGAGTGCCACCATTTTCTGGCCTCTATGTCTATCTAGTGGCTGTTCTGTTCTCTGACCCCAGATAAATTTATTAGGGTACACGATATATTGGGAAACACAATATCACTACATACCACCATGCCTAGCACATGGGAAATGTTCCCCATACCTTGTCTGAAGAGAAATCAGTAGCCAAAGACAAAACTCGGCCTAGTTTTACATGAGTGTTCTCAAACTTAGCTGTGTATAGAAATAAAGGGAGGAACTGTAAGATGACAAGACCTGACATTCTGATATAGTTCATCTTAGGGTAGTCTTTCATGGGAAGTTTTTAAAGTTCTTGAAAGGAATCATGTGTGTAAGCCAGGTTCTCTAATAGATAATCTAGAATGTTGTTCCACAAATCATGGTCTGTGCAGCAACAGCGTAGACATCACCTGTGAGAAATGTCAATGTTCAGGTCCAGCCTCAGACCCATTGAACCAGAGCCCTAGCCACATACACACAGTAAAGATCAAAAGGCTCTGATCTAGAGGAAGTCTGAGCTCTGGAAAGTAAACATCAGAAGCAACACTTTTGCATTGTCAGCCATCCTGCCCAATGGACCTTTCAAAAATGTCACATAAACTCTATGACCATAGTTGTGGGATTTTTACATGGGTCTAACAAAGATGAATCCTCCCACTTCTGAAAAAAAATGATGAAGAGCTATAGTGTCTAGCATACCATCTAGTACTGTTGGGTTTTTTGTTTTGTTTTGTTGTTGTTTGTCTATCTGGTAAGCTCTTTGAGGACTTGGCAGTTAGGAGAAAGACACCATCAGCCCAAATAAAACTATGCTTTTCTCCACAAAGGAAGAAAAATCTTCAAATGCTCACCTAGTCAGTTTGACATAGATCTCCAGCAAACTTCTAGATTGGATGATTAAGAAGATTTCTGAGCCCTTGGAAGGACATTCACTCATTGCCAGGGAGCAGCACGGGTCCATTAAGAATGAGTTGTACCAGACTAGACTCATTTCCTGTTGGATGGTCATCCAAGAGAAAACCACAAAAACATTTACCTGGACTTCCAAGGTTGCTGTGGGATGGTCTGTATGTCAAATTGCTCTGATTGGTCAATAAATAAAACACTGATTGGCCAGTGGCCAGGCAGGAAGTATAGGCGGGACTAACAAGGAGGAGAATTAAGAGAACAGGAAGCTGAGTGAGAGAGACACTGCCAGCCGCTGCCATGACAAGCAGCATGTGAAGATGCCGGTAAGGCACAAGCCATGTGGCAAGGTATAAATTTATGGAAATGGATTAATTTAAGATGTAAGAACTAGATAGCTAGAAGCCTGAGCCATTAGGCCAAACAATTTAAACAATATAAGTCTCTGTGTTTACTTGGTTGGGTCTGAGCAGCTGTGGGACTGGCGAGTGACAGAGATTTGTCCTGACTGTGGGCCAGGCAGGAAAACTCTAGCTACACAAGGTCTCTACAAACACTTCTACAATGCCTTTTCAGACATGTTGGAAAAATCAGATGTAGTTGATCATATTGATAGTTGAGTGGTTAACTTGTTCAATGGTCATATGCAGAATGGGTGGAATTAGTGAACCACAGTAAACCAGGAAAATACATGGCTAAAGGTTGATCAAGGTTAGGTGTAAGTATAGGCACAAAGCTATAGGAACAGACATTAACAAAGAGGCACTACTCTTATTTTAATGTGGTTGGAGAAAACAGGAAGTTGTGTACTTCAGCCTTAAAATTAACTGTACAATCTCAGAGTGAATGGAAGATTCCTACAAAAGGCCTAGGGTTTCCAGCTAACTTGAAATTTTATTTAATCCCACTTTGTATGAGTATAGTATGATCACTAAACATGTGGTTGAAATCATGGGGCCACATTAGTAGAATGATAAAGTACATTGTATCAGAGTTGACAATTTAATTTAAAAACTAATAAAAATAAAAATAAATTCTAAAATTGAAAGCATATCTAAGTATTGTTCTTCCTTTCTTACTGTATTTGAGGAAAATTGGCTTACAAAATCAATGACTGAAGAAAGAATTTCATGTTCCACGTGTTCTATGAGCCAATGAGCATGGAATCTAGAGCTGTTACAAGAATTTTCTCACCTTTATAGATGCTTGATAACTCAAGGGGCAACCACACCTATAGGTAATAAGCCTTCCCACTCCTGCTGCAGAAGGGTTCAAGCTGAGTTGTCTCAAATGCTCTTTAGATATTCTGAAGGCCATCTGTATGCCCTCTTGAGTCTCCCAAGTCTAAGACTCCTTCTCTGTATGTGGCAGTTTGAACTGGAAATGCCCCACTCTGGTTCCTGTGTTACTTCCCAGTTTTGTGGTGATGGAGCCCCTAAGAAACGGGACCTGGCTGGTGGAATGCAGGGTATAAGATGCTGGCTTTTGAAAGTTATAGTTGTTTTGACTCTAGCCTGTGTTCTCTACATCCTGATTTGCCCACTATGTGAGGATCAGCCCTTCATAGTATTGATATGGCATTTTAAAATGTAATTTCTTTTTCTTTTTGTTGATTCTCCTTCTATTTTCTCTTCCATTCCCCTGTCCATAGCAAGGGTGGGGCCACTGTTAATACCATTTAGCTAGTTATGACAAATTTCCTAACAGCTGACAGGCTTTACAGGACTTATCTCAAGTTCAAAATGAATTCTGACTCCTATTGAATATTCTGTTAAATCAGCAGTTCTCAACCCCTCTGGGGTGGAAGGACCCTTTCACAGGGGCCACATATGAGATATCCTGCATATCAGATATTTACATTACAATTCCTAGCAGGAGTAAAGTTAGAGTTATAAAGTAGCAATAAAAATAATTTGTGGTTGGAGAGGGGTCACCACAACATAAGGAACTGTATTAAAGGGTTTGTAGCATTAGGAGGGTTGGGAACCACTGTACTAGATGATTATTTCACATAGATTCTTCGACTTTTTCTTACGATACAAAGATGGCCTTCTGAAGAAATAAGAGGTATTTTCCCCCTACAGGCATAAAATAAGTGTATAGATGACTTAACTCTACATGAGACACATGCAGTGTCTCAGTTACCCACAACAACACCTGGAGCCAGACTGGCACACCCTGGAGGCTAAGAAGAAGGATTCTAAGTCCAGAGCCAGCCTGAACTAAGGTCATGAAACTGGAAAGGGGACCATGGGTGAGAGAATAGAGGTGTTGAGGGTGGGAGGAGGGCCACAGAACACATGTGACATGAAAATGGAAGAAGGCTATTGGGGGTTGAAGGGAATAATGTGGGAGGGAGGGAGGGAGGGGAGAGAAGCGGGGAGAAAGAGATGAACAAGAAGAAACTCCATTTGAAAACACCATGCTAAAGTCCTCATACTTTGTATGGCAATTTAAATTGTTATAATTTTAAAAAGGCAACATGAACTTTACAACAAAAGTAACCTGTGATAGACCAATAAACCAGCTGAGTAGCTTCCGTTTCCCACAAATCCTGACCACAATCAGTTGAAAACACAACTTGAGCTAGAATTCCAGAGAGTTAATTTTGCCACAGGATATGATAGCTCCGGCTAAAGACCCACTGCTGAGGGCAGGGAGGGCCATCAGGGAACACGTTTCTTCCCCAGCCCTACTGCCACCAATCATGGCTTTGCCTTCTCTGGGCTTTTCAGAAAATGGGTTTCATCACACCATGTTGGCTCTCCATAGTTGCAGCATTGCTTTATTCCCCCAGAAAGGAGAATTGGAAGAATTTTGTTTGCAGCAGAGCAGAGAGGCATGGAGTCCTGGGAGGGAAGTATAAAGATCAAGAGTACGTTTGGTAATCTATGGAAGGATTCCTCTGTAAAGCTTAGAAACCAGCCTCTGTTAAGAAGAAGGGAAAGGAGAGGAAGGGAGCGTGCATTCTCACAGGAGGGCTGCAGGTTTTGCATTGGCAGTGGACTGTGAATTGGGCTGAGGTCCTTCCTTCCCTTGGGAGTGCAAGGTCAGGATCTCACAGAAACCTGAGACAGCATAGCTCAATGACTACAAGCATGAAGTATGGAGCCAGACTGCGTGGGTCCAAATTCTGTCCCTAATACTTGCTAGCTGAGTGGCCTACTAGCTTGCCTAACTCCAGTGTGTGTCTGTTTCCTTTTTTGTCAGAAATGTGAATAGTGATAGGACCTACTGCTAACATTTGTGGTAGGGATCAAAGTGCTCAATAAATGTAAAGCACTAAAGGAGAGCCTTTCATGCTAAGTGAATGTGAGTGCTGTTTAAAAAATTGAATAAAATAACACACTGGGAAGGGGGTCAAACTAGTAAATCCTGGACCTTCATTCTGTTCTGGGTAACATGCTATCTGAAGTTTAGCATGGGAGAATCTGCTTTGGGAAGCAGCTTGTATTACTTTGCCTTTCTTATGACTGTAACAAAATACCTGACAAGAGGCCACTTAAGGGAGGATTGGTTTCCATTGGCTCCCGGTTTGAGGCTACAGTCCAACATGGTAGGGAAGACGTGGTGATACTCATGGTGGTGGTAACATTTGTCCAAGATTCTAAAAGCCCCAGTAAACCAAGAGACGGAGAAGGAGGAATGTTGTTGTGTGGCCGTTTTTCTCCTTTTATTCTTTTTATTTGATCTGGGACTCACAGATCATGAGATGGTATCACCCACACTAGGGGTGAGTTTTCCCCTCTTCTGTTAAAGCTCGATGGGAACACCTTTCCAGACCCAGAGGTCTTCCTCCCAGCTAATTCCAAGTCCAGTCAAAGATAAAATGCAATTCCATTTCCAGCTCCATCCTTGGTTATAAGCTGATTGGCTGAAATGCTTAACTTAGTGGCTCTGCTTCCTGGTTACATGTGGTCAGGGATAGTAACAAGGAGCTTCATGCTAGGTAGCTGTTAGGGGTAGATGAGTTCGAGTATAAAGATATCTAGAAAGGATTCACTAAATGATAGCATATGATTTTTATAAGCTAGGGCTCACAAATCAAGATATAACAGGATTAAATATCAGCTCTTAAGATTTTAGTTAAAAACTCAATTGCCAACCATGTCATGTGCATAAGTAAGGGATAAGAAATAATTGAGCTGTCAAAAGCTTGTGTGGAAAAAGAAACCTGTGAGGATTGTTGACCACGTAATTTGTATGAGGCAACAGTGTGAAGTGACTATGTGAAATTAATGCAATTTTAGGCGGTGGTAATGGTGAGCAGAGATCTCAGAAAGTAATCATTTCAGCATTTGTTCCCCAGCCCTTGCACTCATTGAGCTTCTGCAGACACAACAGACCATGTCCTGTTGACAGTGTTTCCGGATGGACCATGAAAAACATTGACAAACTGTTCGAAAGTATTGTCCTGGTTTGGGAGGCACTGGAAAAGTCTTTCTTGAGGATGTGATGAAAATGAACCAGGGATAGAAGCAGTGAGGCAGCATATGAAATGTTTCTCTCTTCTAATAGAAGTGTTTGCAGAGCACACCCCACACCCGATCTATCAGCAACTCCCAGTGTATCTTTCCACAAAAGAAATCAATAATCTGGTTATTTCTCACTGCCCCTTCTGCTACCATCCAAGCCTAGTGAACTTTCCTGGATCACTGCAACAGCCTCCTCTGAGATCTCTCTGTTCCCACCCTGGTGCCCTCCACAGAGAAGGCTAGATAGTCCTATTTAAATATAACTCCAGTGGCTTCCTGTTTCATTCAGAGTGGAAGTCAAAGTCCTTATAGAGCCGTCCAAGGTCTTTCTTGGCTGCGTTCCCATTGCCTCTCGGTCTTGTATCTGCTTCTACACGCCTCCTTACTCTGCTCTAGCCACATGATCTCACCTACAATTCAAAAAAAATGAGGCAGTTCTCCCATTTCAGAGCTTTTACACCCATGTTTACCTCTGAATAGAACATACTTTGCCTAGAGACTGGTACTAATTGTGCTATTGTGTCCTTTAAATCATAACTTAAATATTACATTCTCAGATCTTCCCAGCCATCTTTTAAAAATTGCAGCGACCTTCCCACAAAATAAATCTGAGGCTTTGTTCATTGCTTGACTTTTCACTGCAGCACTTATTACCATGTAATATTCCATATAACTTATTACCAATGATACTTATTTGCCTCCCACACCAGATAGGCAGGGATTATCTGTTTCACTCAGAACTGTATCCAGTGCCCTTGACAATGTGTGACATATAGAAAACAGCCAATATGCATTTGCAGAACACACAGATATTTCAAATGTCTTAAAGTGCTGCTCTGATTGAGTCTGGCAGCACTGAGGTAGACATAAACTCTGTCGTATCTGGAACCTACATAATTGAGAACTAATAGCACAAACATATTTCTAAATGGAAGTTGATTGAACTCTGATACCACTGCTGATGGAGACTGGCTGGATTCGAACTCCCACTTTCTAGACTTTAGAGGACTGTTGTGGATTTAGTCTGGGTTACAACTTGAGTCAGAATTAGGACCAATAAGTATGAAAGGGATACATACAGGCGATAGAGGATCTATAGACCAATTGGAAGTTCTCAAGCTGTTTCATGTTTACCTAGAGGTGTGCAAGAATAGACTGTGTGTCTACACATCAGTATGGCTATAAAGGAGAGATCCTGTATTGGACCATCTTCATACCTTTGGAGCTAAAGTTGTATAATTTCAATGATCAGCAGGTATTTGCATTTATTTTCTCATACTTGGGAGAGGCATTTGGATTTTCTTTTTGAAGAGACAAATTCTCCTGTAAAGGTTCGTTCCCTAATTGAGATTCCACTTCCCAGAAATTACCTGATGCTGGGTGATGATTAGAGGCCAGCCAGGGGTAAAGGGACTGATTCCCATGGCAACCAGGTTGAAAAAACAGACCATGAGGAGAATTGTCAGAAACAAGCTACATTGGCATTATAAATAGATATTTAATTCATTGAGATAGTTTGTGACGACTCCTGCATTATAAATAGATACTTAATTCATTGACATAGCTTTGACAGGGAGTAGCAAAGTTAAATTCCAGAGCGACTCTTTGTCTTTAAGTATTTCACAGTTAACAGACAACTATTTTCTCCCTTCTAATTCTTGCAGAACTGGGTTCTCTCAGTGAAAGAACAGTGTGTGTGAGTGTTTTAAGAAAGCCAACTGAGAGGCCAGTGTCACAATATTTCTCACGGTTTGTTTCTCAGGGCAAGGTTTCTGGGGCTTTTTCCTGATTGCATATGAGTACCTCTCTTTGAACCTTGGTGACACAAGAGACCCCAGGTTCAATGTGGACATTTCACAAGAGTCTCTGGCATTTT
>CABHPR010142740.1:0-35482 GCA_902168415.1 Peromyscus melanophrys | reverse complement strand
ACACACACACACACACACACACACACACACACACACACACACACACACACACACACACCATTATATGAATTGAGCAGCTTGTATTTATATATTTAATAATACATATATTGACAATTTTAAAAAAGAGGCTATGAACTTGAAAGAGTGGAGAGGGTACAGGGAAGAGTTACAACAAAAATGGTAAGGAGGAAGTGATGTAATTTTATTATAATCTCAAAAATTATAATAAAAAATATTATACCCTCACTGTGCTCTTAGGAGCCTAATCGTTATCTGTGAGGCCACTGTGAGACAGGCATTGGTAGTTTTCCTCTATGCTTGAGGGGTTCTATAATTCATAGATTGAGTCATGGTGCCCTGTTGAAGACAGAGCCACCAGCAGGAGATACTGAGAGGAACCACAAAAGGCTATCTGGCTTTGTCTAGGTCAATCTCAGGCAGCTATGTGTATAATTTAAAGGCAATTTCAAAGTGTTGAAAACTGATGTCTTAATGGGGATACTCATGATGAAGACACACATAATGGTACATTATCTTTTTATTAATTATTCTCTAAGATTTCATTAACTTGTCACCAAAATGCTATAAAATAGGAACTGTTGCCATCTTTACCGTACAAATGAAGAATCAGAGAGTCCATAGTGAACTGATGGTCCATCACCAAGCACAAATTAGGTTTTGAAGCTGTATTTCCTGACTTGTGGCAAGCACTCTTTCTGTAATACTATGCTGTTAGAGCCTAACTCAGGTGTTGCTTGCTGAATGTGAAGACAGGGTTAAAAACTGTGTTCTTTGATCCTCTCTCCACCATTCGCTAATGCATCTAAACTCAGAGTACCAGTGAAATGTTTCTCATGCAAGATGGTGCCTACAGATTCTTTTCCCATGTTCAAATATTCTAGAATATGCTACATTATGTGGTTCCCCGTTAAAGTGCCAAAATGGTGTTTGGTATTAAAATCCCTAGAAAGGACTGTATTAAATTCTACATAATTTAACCTTCTGTTTTCACACAGAGCCATCACTCTATGGAACAAAGAAGGGAAATAATGAATTAGTTTAATTACTTATAACAAGGTGGTTGTTAGTAATATCCACAGATTCCAATACTGGATGATTGTCCCTAAGCCAGACACTGTCTTAAAGGTATATGAACATTATTCTATTTGAAATCTTGACATTTTTTCTGGTAAGTTTTAGTCAGTGTATTGCCACATAGCCCAAGATGTCCATGAGCTCACTTCATGATCTTTCTGTCTCAGTCTCTTCCCAAGGATCACTGGTTACAGGTGGAAACCACCCCCATCAAGCCTCTAATTGAACTGCTGAATACTCTGGCAATGTGTGGCTTGCTATCTCCATTGAAAGTGGGAAAAATAAAGACTTAACAGGTAATAGGGCAATCTTGGGGGAAGGTCTCCTGAATAGTTTTGTCCAGTCCTAATTTTTACTAATCTGTGTTCCAGGTGTCAAAATAAAATAGTTTTAAATTCATGGGAAAGGGTATACAAAGGAGGAAAAGAAACAGGCACAGAAAGGCCAATTTAGGGCGGGTTGGGGATTTAGCTCAGTGGTAGAGCACTTGCCTAGCAAGCACAAGGCCCTGGGTTTGGTCCTCAGCTCCAGAAAAAAAAAAAGGCCAATTTAGGATGTTCTAAAGAAAGATGCTGCACTCAATAGATGAAATTACTATGTGCAGATGAGAAATAGCAAAGAATATGGCTTAAAAGGCTGAACACTCTAGAAGGATTCAGATTTAAATGAGAAGAGATGATGGAAAAAGAGAAATCAGGTTTCATTTCATAAGTAATCATTAGCTGAAGCCAACAAAAAAATTATGTTTTAAAATGCTTGCGGTTGTTTTTTAGGTTAGCCCTAGAGTATAGGCTGAGTAGATGCATTACTATATTGGACCCACACCAGTGATGGATGGAGAATGACAGAGCCGAGCTAAAGGCCAGTAGTGCTAAAGGACACACCAAAAGAATAGTCACAAAAGTCCTTTATTATCATAAAAGGTGAGGAATAGTCATCACTCGTTTCTGTTAAAGGCGCATTTGTTGCTCCATTGTTCACAGAGCATGCTCGAAATGACAGTGTAGAATGCTACTAGATTACGTCAACAAACGTTGGCCTAAGGTTTATGAAAAAGGAGCAGTGAAATAATATCTGCTATCCATTTAGTACATACGATTTCTGCTATGTGTCCTTTACCTGCAGAATCTATTGTATGCAATATATCCACTGTATGTTTTAGGTATTACATCAGAGAAAGTAGAAACTCAAAGGATTTAAATGCCTTGCTCATAGACTAATGACTAGTAAGAGACAGACAGATCTATTGACCTCGAGACTCAATGTGTAAGCCAAACTTCCTCAACCTGCCTTGATCCTGTGGGTGCACAGTGACTGTGGGCAGCCATTCTGCTTTAAAAAATACAGAACTACCCTAAGATTCTATAATGCTTTTGCATTTCATCTTTATTTTGACACACAATATATAATCATAATGCAAACTGGGTGCTGTCTGGTGGTCCACAAACCTTCCATTGGACTTTTTTTTTCTATTGCAGACTGTCTGTCTGTCCTTTTTCTTGTGACTGGCTGCCTATATCTTCAATGCCCCCCCCCATCAAATTTTCTACTTTTTTAAGTATGTCTAAAGTAGAATATTGATTGAAGATCAAAGAGAACTCTTGTCTTCAAGAATTTGCCTTTACCACTGCAGGGACCCACTTTTCCTCCCGTGTGCACTCTCATACATCATTTGTTCTAATTTGACTCAGAGGATCTCACAATGACAGGAAAATCTAAAGGCTCTGGCCTGAACATGTCACACAGTGCTGCTGGTTCCTGTCAATGCTTTCCTAGTGCTATTCAGCACATTTGAACACCACCGAAAGTTGGAAATTGTTAACTCACAACACGTTCAACTAACAATGTTAATAGCAAAAATAGTAGTAGTGGCATTTTTAAAAGTACTTGATATCTGTGATAAATTATGCTAAGTATTTTTATAGGCTTTACATTATTTGATCATTTATTAAGTGTGCTTTAGCTGTTCACACAAAGAAACTAAGTTTAGCCTAATTTACATGCATCACCATATTCAGCCCAACCTGGTGTTGGAATGGAGGGTGGCAAAGAAGAGCTGAAGGCCAAGTGATGCCTAGGGGCAGAGTGAAAGAGTAACTACTAAGAGAAAAGCCAGGATTCATGCCAGCTTTAAGAGTGTGATCACGTAATCTCCTTCACTAGCACTTTTCATGTTTAGATTCTTATTGATGATGAGTGAGAATCTAGCCCTACAGAAACAGCCAGCAGAACACACCGGTGGCTTCAAAATCCCACAGAATTGTCCCTACTGCCCTCCAAGATTGTATTTTTGGATCTAAAATTGGAATATGCAGTTCCCATCCTTTTGTTTTAAACACAGATATTGTCAGTTGTTTCTCACATGCAGCCAGGAAAAGCAGATCTGGGATATTCTAACCTACTATTCTACAGGTTTGGAATATGGAGAACATACCAGAGCCACAGTTAGATCCTATCAATTCAGTTCTAACTACAATGTTCTCTGATTCATCATCTCAAGAGTTAGCTGTCATCTTTTCCTACCTCAACCAATAGTGGCATTAATAAAAAGTCTATCAATCATCTTTCTATTTTTCCTGTGGCTCTGGGTGGCTACAGTATTCAGCAGATGTCTATGTGCTAGGTGGATTGAATCAGGAATTTTGGTCAATGTCAATACTTTCTCAAGAAGAGCCACATCTAAATATTTCCACAAAATGATCATAAGAGGTTGGTGCATAGATTATAGTAATGGAAATATGATGGACTTTAGAGTTCAAAAAAAAACTTAGGTGCAAATGCCAGCTCTGTCATTTTCTGGCTTGTTTTAAATAAGCCTCATTTTATTCAATTATAAAACATGAATAACATCTATTCCATAGGGTCATCAGGAAGACTAAATTATGTGATACCCATTAGATAGAAGCTCAATGAATGGTAGTTATCATCAGCGTTATCACTACCACCACTATAATCGTCATCAAATTTAGAACCAATAAATGTCATCCCTGAGCCCTGTTCCCAAGGGGACACCTACAAAATTTTAGATAGATCAGAAATATAAGAAAGAAGATGTGTTTGGGAGAAGAGTTTCTACTACATGCTCTGAGTACCTACCACATGGTAGGCCTCTGCAGGGTCCTTTGCATGCCCTGTTTAACCTGTTTAATATATTTGTCACACTGATCCTTAAGTTCCTACTCTGTAAGTCAGGAAGCCTAAGCACAGGGAACAGAAAAGATCTGTCTGTTCAAGGTCACACACCTCATCAGCTGCAGAGTTGGTCATGTAGCTCAGATCTGTGTGAAACTCTGATGAGAGAGACATGTGGCCCATGTTCCAGGGTGACTAAGGAGGACTGAGCTACAGATCTTAGGAGGATCAGACTTTCAGTGAAGTTATTTAGAATATCTAGGTTTGAAATAAAGAAATATCCAGCCAAAAGGTTTCAGGATAGAGACCACAGAAGATAGTCAAACAGAGAAAAGGGAAAGGAAGCAGATATTTTACACATGTACCCATTATGAACCAAACCAGCAGGCCTAAATGCTTGACATGCATTGTTTCACTTGTGCCTTAAAGCAGGTTACAGAGAGGAATACCATTACTCCAATTTCACAAAGCTGGAAAATGAAGCTTGGGGAGATCAGATATTTGTTCTAAGTTTCAAGGCAATTGCAGGCACTGAGATTCATATTGTAGAATTAGTTTCCTGCCCATCTTTGATTGAGTCCACACATGGAAGGCAGCAGCAACATTCTTGTTCTACTTGGTTCTCTGCAGGCTTGTTGGCTGCCACAGCCACTTGCAGGGGCAAGAACTCTAAGAAACAGGGCCTGAGGCAGAGCTCCTGGATTGTTTTAGCATTTGTAATGTCGCTCTCTGGCAAAGGGAAGCATCTAAGCCTCTGCAGGGCATCGATGGTGATGTCCTTTCGGGAGGTCAGGGATATCAGCTACAAGTCAATGGAGACGTTATTAAGACGAACATTCTCATCCCTTGCTCTTTTAAGGTAAACAGCATATTTTCTGGTTCTCTAACCTGTTCCTCATTCTTTAGACTGCTAATGCTTCCACAAAAGCACATTGGCATTGAGTTTGAACAGCCATCTAGAGGTAAGCAGCTATGCCTTTAGACTTTAGCCGGGGAACTATAAAAGAAATCTGAAATCTGAAAACTTTAAAAGATGGGGGGGAAAAAAACAATATAGGAAAAAAAAAAAAACAGTGAACTGTTTCTGCCCAAAGGCACCCTCACATAATGTTCCTACTCATTTCAGGTTGACACTTCAGTCTACCTCTTAAATATACCACCTCCAAAAATTCAATAGCAGTCTCAGTGCAAAGGGTACTCGAGACATTCACTTTTACACTGCTTGCTAGTGTCGTGGCAGCGACTAAGGGCTATGGAAAAAAAATACCAAATTGTCTAGGATTCCAGAACCCAAATTGGAAAGCAGATGCTACCATTACTGACAGGACAACCTTGAGCAAGCCCTTTCCTCCGTGGAAATCCTGACTCCTCATCCTTATCAGGATAAAAATGCATTCATTCAACAAATACTGAGAGTCCACACAGCTCTGACCACCATGATGTGAGGATGGGAATGTGGACAGAAGATTCATCAGGCACCATAATGTCCTGCAGGGTAGCAGGCCTCTGAACAGAGAGTCAAAAGTTAGCTCAGAAGAGAAACCCTTCATCCTTATTTGAGGGTCATATGATGATTACCAAGCACTGAGGCTGGTCATGCACACATAAGCTTATTGAGTAGAAAATAGGTGGTGTGTGGTTTAGGAGATGATGAGACAGAATGTCATTGCCCATAAAGTGGAATGGTGGAAATAGCGAATATATGTAATGCAGTGTAGGCAGGCATGGGAAGACAGAGAGGTAGGGCAGAGATCATGAAGGATGCTGTGGTCTCTTACCAGGAGATAAGGCTTTATCATAGATGGTATCTGCAGGGCTTTTAGGAGACAGCTTTCTCAGCACTTTACAATCTTGAAATATCCTCACTCAATCACATTGTCAGCAAAAATGTAGTTAAGTATTATGATGAGTGCTGAGGACACAGCAGGGACTTAGTAATCTCAAAGCTGTCAGGACCTGAGGACCTTGTGGAAAAGAGATTGAAATACACCTCTTAAGGGGGCACGAGGCAAAGCACTTGGGAGAGAGGGAGGAGGCTTAGTTGTAAGAACAGACTACGAACATACTGGAGGATATTTACATTGGATGTGTCTAGAGAATGTCCTGGATAGATTTATAGCACACAAGGCTAAACTAAGCCATTGTTCAAGCATGTAGACATGGATAAGCATATGTCACTCAAAATGAAATCAGACTTGATTTGGAGAAAAAAAAGAAAGAGAGGACAAGGATTGAGATAAGTGAGTTATAAAAGGTTCCATTGACTTTGTCATACTGCTTTCCAAGTCTGTCTGTACTCTGAATCTCTAGTAACTTGCTTCTCTTGAATGAAACTCAGCAGGAGTTTCAGGATATTACATGCTATGTTAGACTACAAAAGACCCATCTCCAATTTGCTCTCATTATTTCTGGATCTTCTCACTTTCTTCCTCTGGTCAAGTCAGACATGATCATGGCACTCTACTATGGAGAGGTCCACATGCCAAGGTGCTGAGTGTGGCCTTTGAATACGACCTCTCGTGTTCAAAATGGTATCCTGCTCATAAATTCATGAGTAAGCGGGGAAGCAGATCCTCCCTCAGTTAGCACTGGGATGATGACAGCCTGGGTTCAGAACTTCATAGAAATCCAATGAGAAGAAGTCTTTAACAAATGGACCAGTGACACTCCCACCCTTGACCAAGGAAGGCTCAGAGAATGTTGCAGAAGAGAAGGCAGGAAGAATTTAAGAGCCAGAGGGTAGAGAGAATTGCTGGGAAATGATGTCTCTGGATAAGACATGAGTATCATAGTCATGAACTCATAGCAGCTGTGGTTACTTGCATAAATTCTGCACAACATCAAAATCTCAGCATGGATGGAGTAGGAAACCTCCAGCTCTGCTCTTTACTGAAGTGCTGTTGGCAATGTGTAGTTTCTTGGCGGAGAATAATTCTCCCTTGATGATGTGACCACTGATAGGATTGCCGTGCTCCAGTGGATGACGTCATACCCATGCACATATGGGCACCACTAACTGTACTTCTTGAGTTATTGGTTGGGGCATATGATGGGAGGAGACACAAGGAAAGTGGGGGTTGGTGTGGAGGGTATATGGTCAGATTTCATTGACTACATGTATGAAATTCCCAAGAGTAAAGAAAAAGAACACTGTGAGGTATTAGTAAATATTCATTGTTCTAAGCTGATAATTTTCAGAATACTTCTTACACAGCAGCAGATAACTAATATCAAGATTTACATAAGTGAAAGAGGCTAAAAAGTTCCTATCTCTAGCTGGAAGCTCACAGGTCTTCACATTTAGAAGAGATATTGAAAAAGACTATTCCCAAGTACATGCTCCGTGTCAAATCTTGGGTAAGTCACAAGACTGTGAGACTTGGCTAACAATGTTAGGCGATTTTACACTTGTAAGAGTTAAGAGGAAGCAGCCTCTGGAATTTACTTAACAAAACCAAGACCCACTTTGCAGAGGAGGAAATGAGTTAGCTGCTTCCTTTCATCTCTACAAAGACTTTTCCATCTCTCCGTGGAAAGGCCCTCCATTCACTGCAGTCTCAGAAGTGAAGCCAGTGAAACAGGCAGACTGTTCATTCTGTAATCAAGGAAATTATGTTTGAAATTCAGCTCAATACTTTCCTAACACTGTGAACTTAGGGAGTCAATAAAGAAGAAGAACAGAGAACATGGCCCTGAGAGTCCCGCAGGGCTGGGATCAAGCACGGGCACTGTTCATTACTAGTTGAGGACGCTGGTACAAGTAGTCTTATCTTTCAAAGCTTCACTGTTCTCATTTGTAAAACAGAAATAATTAAAATATCTACTTTGCAAGATAGCTTGAGTTAAATCAAGAAGTTTTCTAGTACAATGGCTTGTGATGATAAAAGCTTGGTAATGGTCAGCTAATATCCCTCAAACATGACTTCACACCTGTCTGTACAGGAAGCCCGCAGTACATGTTTGGTATATGCTTATAATGCAGTGACTGATAGGGACTTTATTTATTAGTATTACTTACCATTATGTTGTACTTATCGTCTACTTACGGTTATTGGCAGATAATATCCATTGCTCTGAGCATAGGCCCTAAACTCTGTGAATTCAGTTTTTTCTAAATGAGGGAGTATACAGCAGTGATGCATTCAAGTCACACCTTTATATAGTTATAAAAATATCCCCCACTCACCCCTGGGGCCCTCAGTTTCTTGTACAGGGGTAGAGGGGCACAGCCGATTGCTCCTGCAGGGAGCTGTGCAGGGGCATCATTAAGGTAGATATGCCAACAACAAGGCAATGGTGGTTCCCTAAGTAACTATAATTCAGGTGCTACACACACCTGGAGCTTCCTGCATGTGCAGTTAAAGTTACGGGAAAGCAATAATAGTAACAGCATCACCACATATTTATTTATAAAATGCCCACACCTGAACAGCCTAAAGAGCTAAAATAGAAGTCTCACTAAATTTTATAGGAATCTATGTATATATGTGAAGATGTGACTATATGTATGGATGTATTAGAATTGAAATCAGGATATAGGTATGCTTACAGTGGAGTAACAATAGCCCAGGGAAACATAACTACATGTTTCTTCTTCCATTTCAATCATCAACCAGCACCAAGGCCAGCATCATTAAGAATTCTACTGCCTTCTTGGGTTTTCTGTACTCAGCAGCTCACAGAATGGAAAATGCGCTTGCAAAACTCAGAAGGACTTCTATTCCCAGATTCACAACTTTCTGGAGGCATTACCTTGGACTTGTCATTTCTGACTTTGTAGCACCAGTTACATGAGATGATAAAATAGCATAATCAATCTAACTGTGGAAGATAGACATCCTTTTGTCCCTTGACTGTTTTCTTCCCACTGTTAAACATAAAGGACATAATATCTCAAAATGCAGTGCTTTTATAGACTATTAGGCATCTGGAAAATTAATTTAGTAAAATCCTATAGGGATGCCCTCCTACCAGGTGACTCCATGTTATATTTTCTCTGATACTGCACCAAGCATTGCGTATCAGCTACTTTAATACTAGGTTAATGAATAAACAGGTGAGTAAAGGAATGAGTGAATAGACAGAGCCCCAAACCTGTCATTCCCAGAGAGAACAGACTTCACAGAGGAATGAAGTCCAGTCTTGATGCCTTGCTGCAGAGAAAAAGGTTGACAAGAATTTCCATAGAGATATCACTTTGTCTCACAATGTTAAAAAGGAGTTATCACACTTAAATACTTACTCTGCATTAAGGATACTGTAGGATCCTTAATACTGTAAGGATACTCTATGGAAGATTAAATTAAGTCAATATAAATGAAATTTTGTTTGTAAGATCACAAAACTCATAAAAATTTGAACCTACGATGCCTGACCTTAGGGCACAGCCTCTGAAATATTCTGACAAACTACATTCCATGTGATAGTTTTCTGAATCATGACAGAAAACCTTCCGACAAGGCAGAGGTTGAAACAAATACTGCCAGACATGGGGAAGTTAAATAAAGATTAGTATTCAGCACCTTCAGGAAGTTTCCAGTCCGATAGGGGTGGGAGTCTCTCGACGTTAGGCATCATTTGTAGTCTGATGAATACCAAGACAAACAAGGTATTATAAGCAAGCTGGTTTTGTTTGTTTGTTTAAAGGGCGTGCCTGAGCTCAGTCCTGATGGTGAGACAGAAGGATGTTCAAGTAGTTGGATGGATTGCTAAATTTGAGCTCAGCAGACCTGAGCTGAATCCTGTTGATAACACTCTTTGATGATGCAGATTAGACAAGTGCCCAACTAGATGGGCATCCATATATATATACATATTATATATATATATATATATAATATATGTATATATATAATATTTATATAATAGTACTTCTCAGAGGTAAGACACTCAATAAACACTTAATGCCATCTGTAGTTATTCTTCTTCTTCCCTTATTCTTTTCTAGGCTATCCTTTCTCCTCATTTACTCTTAAATATCCTTAGTGGCACTGAACTTTCATGACATTTTGCCTTAGAACAAGGATTTCTCAAGTCTCAGAGCAATAGCTCATCCCAGCAGTGAGCTCTGGCTATCAGAAGATCTTTAATAATGGGCAGAAAGCATATGTTTCCACAACTGTCTTTATTTATTTGCTAATGTGCATGGTATTTGCTACATGTCCATTAAGCCCTTAAAAACACTTAATAATACACCTTAAATTATGCCTACTCTGCTGTCAGCCTTGAAGGAAAGCATTGGTCTGGATCCCAAAGGCCAAGGCTAGTATTTTAACTGTACATTCAGTAGGCATATTCAGGCAGTGCACATTTTCTTTGTCTTAGTGTTCTCATTTATGTATTTATACTTGATAGGTTTTAGTCAAAAATTAAATTAATTTATATATACTTTGTGCTTAGAATATCATCCTAAAATATGAACTACAAATGCTGTGTTATACAAAAAAGTGCAACATTGTCTTGGAACAGTCTATCATGCCTGTGGTAACAAAGTACAGGGGACAAAAAAAAATGAGCAATAGGGATGGAGAGATTGATCAGTGGGTACAATATCTGCTGGAAAAATATGAGAATCTGAGTTTGAATCCCTAGAACCCATTCAGTGGCCTGATATAGCAGCATGTGTCTGTAATAACAGTGCTGTTGAGATGGGAGGTAGAGACAAGAGAATCTCTGGATGCTAATGGGCCAGCTATCTTGGTATTCACAGCAATGGAAGACAAGAATCGGTTTACCTGTCTGAAACAAGGTAGAAGGCAAAGACTGATGCTCAGGCTTCATGCCATCACACACATGTGCACCAAATAATACACACACCACACACCCCCACCCACATACACCACATATTGCTTTAAAGATATGATGAAGAAACAAGACCTAACACAGTAGTCCATCTACTTCAAAGGGGCCTCACAAGCAGACCAAGCTACACAACTGTCACCCACATGCAGAGGTCTAGTTTGGTCCCTTGCAGGCTCCTTAGTTGTCGGTTACCAGTAGCACATGCTATCTTCAAATGGAGGATGTTCAGGCTTGAGACTCCAAGCCATCTGCCTAAAACAAGCACCCATTTCTGTTCTTGCCTATGTGCGTTACCAAAGTCCAAAGCTCAGTCACTGCAATTCACCATTAGAATTTCTTTTACCTGATTCTTCAGCTAGAAATTAAGTCCTATACCTATCAGATGGATGGCTGTGGGAATTCACGAAATAGCATGCAAGTTTGAAAAAGGATCTCATGCACAGTGAGTGTGCTGGATAGTTTTATGTCAACTTGATACAAACTAAAGTCATCTCAGAGGAGGTTACCTAAATTAAGAAAAGTCTTCCACAAGATCAGGTTGTATGCAGACCTGTAAGATATTTTCTTAATTAGGGACTGATGAGGAAGGACCCAGCCCATTGTGGGTGGTGCCATCCCTGAGCTGGTGGTTCTGGGTTCTGTAAGAAAGCATGCAGAAGAAGCCAGAAGAAACAAGCCAGTAAGCAGCTCTCCTCCATGGTCTCAGCATTGACTTCTGATGCCAGGTCCCTGACATGTTTGAGTTCCTGTCCTAAATTCCTTCTATGGTAAATAGTGACATATGGGAGTGTAAGTCAAATACTGCCCCCCCCCTTGCTTTTAGTCATGTTGTTTCCTCATAGCAATAGTGACTCTAATTAAGACAGTGAGTGTTCAAGGTAAGTGCCCTGACTTGAAAATCATAAATGTGACTTCTGTGCAGTCCTCAGAGAAACTGGCTCTCTGGTAGGGTGTGGTATAAACTGACATTTCTTAAAAAGAATTACTATCTTTCTTTACGACATCCTCTACATAGCAAAGCATGAATTGCACCTAAAATTCGGTTAAATTCTTGTTCTGTATCTACCATTCTCTTTATGGAAATATAGCCTCCTTCCAGACCTGCTTTACCCCCATGCCAATTAGTTTTATGATTTCACACATCTGAATTGGATCACCAAGGAGAAGATTTCTCTGTTTCTAGGTGTTCTGTTTGCACATGGATGATGCAGATTTGTCTGAAGCATCCCGTTTGAGCCCTTGACATGCAGGAGGGAGTCAAGTGGATAGATTCTGGAGTTAGTGGGAGGCTATAAATCTTGTATTACAAATGCACATTATGTTACTTGTTGTATAAATTGTTAATGGCAGTTCAGGCTGTGGCTTGTTTACATTCTCTGAACAAGGAAATAAATACTGTCACCCATTCAATGCTGATCTTTCAGTGGGTGAATGGAAAGGGATAAAAAGCCCCAAATTCATAGTTCACTAAAGACTTTCTTACCAATGTGAACAGAAAAAAAAAGGAAGGTGGAGTATTTGAGGAAAGAATTGGAAGGAAGTAATATTTGGAGACTTAATATGTGTCATAGAGTAATTTCTTTACCTGTATGGTTTTCATTACAGCACAGTTTATTTTTCTAGTGAGAAAGATAAGGAACTCAGGGAAAACAACATCACTTGTCCAAGACCACCAAGATTGTAGGAGGTGGAGTGTGGGTTAAGATTGGGTTTGCTTGACATTTGCAATACAATGAGGAGCATTGCTTCACTTGGACACAATTCCTGCAGGGCTCCCCCTAACTTGTACTTGTCAATTGACTCACTTGTACCCAGTGTGACTCTTTAGATTTACCAAGGTGTCCTCTGCTTTGATCTAGATGGCATTAGATCATCTTTTTCCCTCACACTAGAATACTAATACCACTCCTTCTAGACCATACACATAAGTTAAAAGGGAGTTGTCTTCCTATGGAATGTTAATCTCATTGAGTAGATAACACTTTGTATTGCTCTCTGGATCAGAATCTTCTATGGAGCTCATCAAAAAATGAATGCTTCAAATCTTACCTATAATTTATTGAATAAGAAATATGAGGTAGGCTCAAGAAGAATGATTTAAAAGCAAAGTTTCTTTTACCCCAGAATTATTAACAGCTGCTCCTTTAGATGGAGAATCAGAGAAAGGTCTATTAAAACCAAAGTGACTCAAAGTATGTGTGGTATTGTATTCCCCCAAATATTGTGCATGCTAATAAACTTATCTGGGGTCAGAGACAGAGCAGCCACAATATTAAACATGAGGATAGGCAGTGGTAGCACATGCCTTTAATCCCAGCATTCCAGAGGCAGAAATCCATGTGTTCAAGGATACAGCCAAGCATAGTGACTCACGCCTTTAATCCCAGAAAGCGAGCCTTTAATCCCAGGGAGTGAGGCAGAAAGCAGAAAGATATATAAGGCGTGAGGACCAGAAACTAGAAGCATTTGGCTGGTTAGGCATTTGGCTGGTTAAGCATTCAGGCTTTGAAGAAGCACAGTTCAGCTGAGAGCCATTCGGATATGAGGACACAGAGGCTTCCAGTCTGAGGAAACAAGACCAGCCGAGAAGTTGGCCAGGTGAGGTTAGCTGTGGTTTGTTCTGTCTCTCTGACCTTCCAGCATTCACCCAAAGACTTGGCTCAGGTTTGATTTTATTAATAAGAACTTTTAAGACTCATGCTACAAGTATGAGAATAAATGATGGTTGAGTGCTCACCTAAATAGAATATTTATGCTATACTTTCTAAGGCTAAGCTCAGAGAACATTATGGAAGAAGCTCACAAGAAATGTATGAGCCAGGGGACAGGGAGAAGGACCGCAAAATGTTATTTCAAAGGCATGACACTATCATTGCAAACATGCTCTCATAGTAGTCAAGTTTGCCCATACTTGGCCTGTATAAGACTGGGTCTATCACAGTCTATCATGGATCAGTGAGAGAATCATTGTGCCCTACGTCTACACATTGAACTATTGTCTACTCATGTATCCTAGTAGAGGGGCAGTCATTATGTTCAGTCATGCATCCAAAGGAGAGCCCATCAGGCTCCAACAGATGGTTCCAAACTCATGGATACACAGAAGACTATGTTTAAAATCAATAAGTCACAAAACAAAGGAGAAATACATGAATGTGGGAAGGGGGCTTGTAGGAAAGACAGGGGGAATGACACAGGTATGGGGGAGAAAAGAAAGGGTGGGATGAGAGGTAACAGGATGCATTATATATGTATAAAAGTGTGGAAAATAATAATAAAAAAAGTCGGAGTTGGGACAGAGGAGATTGGTCAACAGGTTGCTTGTTGCGCAAGGACCAGAGTTTGGATCTCCAGCATCCATATTTTAAAAATGAACCCAGACCCTGCAGCACACTCCTTAACCTCAGTTCCCGATGCGGAACACAAATGGACCAAGGAGGCCGACTGGCCAGCCAGTCTAGCCAACTGGTTAGCTTAGGATGCATTGAGAGACTGTGATTCAATAAACAACCTGGAGAGGTATACAGGAAGATACTGGACAACAATTTTTGGAATCTACATGCACAGGAAGATGCCCTTCACACACACACACACACACACACACACACACACACACACACACGTATGTATCTCCCACAAATAAAAACACAGTGTACAAGCTATTCTACTTAACCACTGAAATTTGTGCTTAAGACTCTAGCCGTATGCGAAGTATATTCTTTTTTATTAAATTTTTTAAAATTTATTTTACATACCAACCACAGTTTCCCCTCCCTCCTCTCCTCCCGTTCCCTCCCCCACTTCCTTTCTATCCCTACTACATCCACTCCTCAGAAAGGGTAGGGCCTTCCATGGGTCAACAACACATGGCATGTTAAGTTGAGGCAGAACTAAGCTCCTCCCCCTCCCCACTGCATCAAGGCTGAGTGAGGCATCCCACTATAGGGAATAGGTTCTGAAACGCCAGCTCATGTGACAGGGACAGGTCTTGGTCCCACTGCTAGGGGCCTCACAAGCAGACCAAGCTACACAACTGTCACCCACATGCAGAGGTCTAGGTTGGTCCCTTGCAGGCTCCTTAGTTGCTGGTCTAGAAAAAAAAATCATCCTGAGTAAATTAACCCAAAAACAGAAAGGGAAACATAGTATGTACTCAGTCATAAGTGCATAGTAGATGTAAAGCAAAGGATAAGCAGGCTACAATCCACAGCCCTAGAGAAACTAGGTTAACAAGGAAGATCCTAAGAGGGACATATGGATCAACCTGGGAAGTAGAAATAGATGAGATCTCCTGGGTGAACTGGGGGCAGGGGGAGGGCGTATGGGGGAGGGGTGTGGGATAGGAACATGAGGGATCAAGATGGCCAAGTTGGAGAAGGACAGAAAAGGAGAGCAATGAAAGAGATATCTTGATAGAGGGGGCCATTTCAGGGTTAGGGGGAAACCTGGTGCCAGGGAAATACCCAGGAACCCACAAGGATGACCGGAGCTAAGACTCCTAGCAATAGTGGAGATTGTGCCTGGAACTGGCCTTCTCCTGTAATCAGATTGGTGACTACCCTAAATGTCATAGAACCTTCATCCAGTAACTGATGGAAGCAGATGCAGAGATCCACAGCCAAGTACTGGGCTGAGTGCAGGGAGTCCTGTTGAAGAGAGGGAGGAGGAATTGTATGAGCCAGTGGGTTCAAGATCATGTTGGGAAACCCACAGAGACAGCTGACCCAAGCTTGTGGGAGCTCACAGACTCTAGACCAACAGCAATGTATATTCCTTAAAATTTCTTAAAATTAACACAATGAAGGTAGTAGTATTCATATTTCTTACACATAACAGGTTAATTAGGCTTATGGATAAAACCAGAAATTTAATCTGTAGTCACACCCTTATCACTTCTCAGGAAGGCAATAGGTACAGAAGAAGGAGGGGCTAAGCTAGCCTCTAAACCATCCCTTTACTATTGCCACGCCTCGGGCACACCAAGGTGGGGGTAATGACGCTGTCTGACAGTGGTCTCAGAAGCGAGCCAACCCTGCTACACTCTTTTATTTTGAGGTTGAGTATCAGCTTCATGGAACAGCTTTAGAACAGAACCAAATTAATTTATATATATTTTCATTAAGTACTTACTATGTCAAGTATAACTCTAATTCAAATATATCACATAGTAAAGCATTAGCTAGAACTATTCTTAGAGATAATTATTTTTTCACCCTTAAGGTACTCTTCTTCAGTTCACAAAATCACATTGGTCTCATCTGGGTATCTGGATATCTAAGAATAATATTGTGGCACTTTGGGATGCATTGTAAGACAAATCAATTTTTATAGACTAGCCTGGGAACTTTACCCCCCTACCCCATGTATACCCTATGCTTGTTTTTGTGAGAATGCAAGCTATGCATGCCAAAAGCTCTTACAGATAAATTGCTGGCAACACAGTGTGCTCCTAGGTTGGAGTCCTAGGGTTTGTAGGACAAACTTACTAGGGATCTGGGGATCCACAGAACTATATGAGCTGGACACAATCAGAGCCAGCTGAGAGCCATAAATAGCATGCCAAGTCACCCTAACAAGCTTCCTACCCATTGCGGCCTCTCCAGCTTTCTCTTTTGGAAACATGAAAGCAGCTGAAAGGATTGTTTTCCCGGGAGCTTTTTGGCTGCCCTGAGCATGTCAGGGGAGTTTGCTATTTCTAATTATCTCTCTTTATGTTCAGGCCGAGACTTGTTAATACAATAAAGTGGCGTTTCCAGGACATGCTCACAACGCTGAAACATCTCAAGGTGTTTTACAAGCAGAAGATCATGTTAAATCAAATCAAATAGCAATTAAAGATTAACACTGGTGTTAGAGAGCTGTTAGCATGGTCCAGCAGGGGCCTCTGGGATGGTGGGGGTTTCCTCTGAGATGCCTTCATGTAGCTCACATCCAGTTTGCTTCGTGGGGATGGGCTGGAGTTAAGAGGCTTTGCCCAAACATTGAAGTTCCAGAAAATCCCCATTAGGAAGGTATTAAGTGTAATTTCAGGTTATTTCTGATATTTCAAGTGGAGAAACTCCTAGTGGGAAAGTTTGACCTTGTATCACCCAGATTAAAAAGTATAAGGTACTTGGGGTACTAACCAGAATGCCCACTTTCTGGTGTATAGCTGCTGTCTACTTCTCACTTTATCTCTACTGTCTACTTGTCATGGGTTGAACTGAGCCCTCCAAAAGATGTCCACATGGAACTATGAATTGAGATTGTATTTGGGAAAAGGGTTTTTATAGTTGAATGTAAGTTCACTATCAGAAGCTAAGATCATCCGGGATTTAGGATAAGCTCCAAATCCCAAGTCTAGGCCCAGCTATAAGGCAGTATAATGCTGGAGACTAAAGCATTGACGTGGGGGTCAAACACACATAGGTAAATGCTCTAATCCTCTCACTGTATAGTAAGTAATTAAATATCTCTGAACCTTAATGTCCTCTTCTTTTACATGTGATTTAAAAGATCTAATTTGAGTCTGCAGAGATGGCTCAGTAGTTAAGGACACTTGCTTCTGGTTCCAGAGGACTTGAGCTCAGTCCCCAGCATCCACATAGGGTTTCAGATGCTCCATGCTGATGTCAGCAGGCATATGACTACTCACATACAGCAGATATTCACACAGACAGATGCTCATACAAATAAATCAAATCAATAAAAATAAATGCTACAAAAGTGATTAAGTCAATATGCATATTTGGCACAACATGCGTTTTTTACAATACCATCATTCTTATTTGACAAATAAAGAGCTTGAAATGAAGGAAAGAGAATGGTTGAAAGTGGCACCAACAATGCTAAGCTTTGGATGGAGGTATTTTCAAGAATGTGCACACCAATTCCTCATCCTCTTTCCCATGTCTCCCTGCTGCACCAGCAAGATCTCCCCAAAACCATTTACTGAGTGACAGAAAAATAATTTTACTGTTTTTAAGAATGAAACCTTTTCAGAGTGGCACATACCTTTGAATTTGTCTTGTTCGGTTTTCTGGCTCCTTGGGTAGCCTCTAAATCCACATCTAATACAAACTCCTCAAGTCTCAGCTGGTTTGAGGCACTGTGAATTCCAGTGCTGGGAGTATGAAAACAAATGTCTTCTGCCTAAACCATCATCTTTCAATTACAGATCACTCTCTCCATTTGCTAGCACTTTCATTTAGATACAAATATTTTTGCTGCCTAGTAGTAGGTGCACCAGAGGGAGAAGGCACTAGGAGAGAGGACATGGGAATATGAGGGAAGATTGAGACAGAGATAGGGGAAAGAAAAATACAATGGAATCATCAAATAGAATAGACACTGCATATCAAGTTCCAGTCTCTTCATTAAAGCATAATCCTGGAGTTTCTGACTCTATGGTCCTATGGATCAGCACCTAAGGCACAGAGTGGTGGTTTCTAGAGTTTTGGATAAGGGAAGGGGATTTAATGCAAAATTTAGTACTGATGAAAGGAAGGTACATGAATTCATCAGTCACACAGTGGTGTGCATCCTCTTCTTTACCCTGTGGTAGGTGCTGGGGATAGTAGATAAATCAAAGCCAGTTGCGCATTGAAATTAGATGCTGTCACTAGTGAATCTCAGCAAGTGAATGGCTAAACAAAGAACCTGCAGTTTGGGTTCAGTGTTCTGCAGCATTCCAGGGTTGAGTATCCTAAGTTTTAAAAGGTGGGGTTGTGATGAAAAGGAGAGTTTTGCAGGTAAGGGAAAACAGAGTTAACGTTGACATGGTAAAAGGAGAAAAACAAAGACTAAAGAGATGAAAAGAGACAAAAAGGACATCTACAATGGGGACAAGGAAGGGCAAAGAACATAAAGATAGGAACAGAGAAAATAGGAAAGTCAATGCAAAAATAACACAGCAAAAATCCACAGGAGACAAAAGCCAAAATCTGCAGCAATGCAAGTATGGGTTTAGGTAACTGGACGAATGTTCCCTTGCATTCCTGATACCTGTAGCAATGGAGTCCGAGATCTTGATTTGAGTCTTCAACCCCCACAGGACCAGCCAGGCTTGGCTGAATGTTCCCTCCCTTCACTCAGCCCAACTTTGTGCCTACACAGCTCTCCCCCACTGTATTTTCAGATATTGTTTGACTCAGTCTATTCCTTTGAGACATCATCTGTTTCAGCAAATGCCCCCTCCATCCACTCTTCCTAACACCCACTCCTTATTCCAGGCAGGAGAGGAAGACCCCCTTCTGTGTTACCATGGCACGCACAGAATGCTTGATGTTATTTATCACAAAGGGTTGTAAATCTCTATGTTCATGTCACCCTTCTTTCCCCTACAGAAAATAAATTTCCTGTGTATAAATTTCCCAGGGCCAGGAACTGGGTTTGATTTATCTTCTATCTCCAGCACCTACCACAGGGTAAAGACTAGAATATACCCTCAATGCATGGCTGATAGATGCATGACTAATGAATGAATAATTGGACAAGGTACTCCTTCCCCCAAAGGAGGAAAAACTTGTGTGCATCACCACATGGGGGCACTCCCAGGTAGTTCTTTCATCTGGGCTATGGGAGAACAAATTGAGTAAATTTTTTTTCTCTTCTACCTGGGCATCTGCAAAACAGAGACAGTACAAATAACACTGAATTGCAGAGATCCTTTCAGACTTCAGCAGATGAAGCAGAGAATGAAACAAAGCCTGTCCTAGAGGATTAAAGACGGAGAGAACTGGTTTGCTCTGTGGTCTGGGAAAGTCACCTGCCACTAAAGGGCAAGAGTTCACTCCATTTATGCAAGCCCAGGGATGGCCATTATTAGCACTGGCCCTCACCTTGAGGGAATTTAAGGATGACTAAGTAATAAAGATCTAGCAGGATGAGAAGAACCTTAATTATAGGAGGATGACACTCTCTGGAATTATTTCATATATTCTGTGTTAAACATGATACCAAGAACCAGAAATTCAAGTCTGAGAGAGTCACTGCTGTTATCTCTGATTCTGTAAAGGGGTATGTCAAATCACTCAGCACTAATCATGCTTTAAGAATGAGACAGGGACCCCATGATAAAAGAGAAACAAGGGACATGCCACCATGCTGACATTTTATCTGGAAACGTTGGGAAGTTTTAGAAAATTCATTCCAAACATTTCTAAAAGGAATTTATATTTTACTTAACAAAGCTGTGTAAACATAGTGCCTTGGGCTGACAAATCAGCCCAGAAGACATTAGCATGTGGATATGGCTGGGCATGTTTTCTGTTAATATCAACACAGAGAATGGCATTTAAGGTTTGAGATCTACGTGTTGATATCAACAAAACACTAGTACACACCAACAGTAGAACAGGTACAGTAGTGGTCAGAATGGCTACTGTTGTAGGGGTTGTAGTAGCAGCTACTGGTGGTATGGGGTGCTAAGGAATATGCTAATGATTATGTATGTAAGTGTATCCTAAAGCACATAGATATACACATCCACATATGCAATTATATATCACATATGTATGCATATATCTGTCAATGTCAGATATATAGTTTCATTTTATTTTATAAGTGAAAACTATGGAACATGGGATTAAGTAATATATCTAAGGCAATAAGCAAAACTGGGGCTATGCAGCAGTCTGTGTGTTTCTGAAGGCAATGTTTTTAAATGCTAGGCTGCATCTTACCCAGTGTTAGGCTGAGAAGTCCAGGATTTATCCTGGAGGCAAAGTGTAACTCATCACAGGTATTTCAGGCAATCAGACCACATAGCACATGTGTTCAGCAGCCAGTTCAAGTGCCATTCCAACCCTAACAACCTTCCTGCTTCTAATGAAGTTACTTTTAGTGTTGGCAGGGCGGACATGGTACATTTTTATCAATTGTTCAGAGGTGCATAGGATGAACATGCTCCCCTCCACAAGAACTCCAGTCTCCCTACCCCACCACAGGGAGTAATTTATCAACACAGTATCCATGTTTCTGTCCACTAGCCTGGGATGCAAGGCTGCCTGCCCAGGACGGGGGGTTTTTAATTAGCTGAGAGAAGGAAGAGTCAAGACCTCTCAGATGGAAGAAAGAGAAACCCCAAGAAGGCTCATAAATCTAGAACCACAGGCCCACTGACTGGAATGTGGCAAGAGTGGGAAGTGGATAGGGTTATAAGGGAAGTGGGGAGAGGGAGTAATTGATTGACTTTTTTTTTTTTCTTTTTCATGGTGTTCCCTGCTTCCCAGCCCTGATAGTATAATGGGTGTACTGTAACGAGAATCTGAACTACTTTTTAGGAACGGATTTTTAGGATGGGCCGTTTTCTGGTATGTATGTGGCCAGGCATCGGGACACTGCTTTTCTAGCTTTCATACCTGTGCTGTTGCACAACTTACTGGCAAAAATGCAACAAAATGCTCGCAAGCTCTGCAATTAGATAACTTTAAATATCTGTTTCCAAGTGCCATATGACTTACGAGAAAGGCTTTTCTAGCCCGACATTGCTATGGGCTAGTTTTTGCTAGGTACTGAAAGAAACAATATTATTTTAATATCAAAAGCCATAGTAGAATTCACTTTGGAAGAAGGGTGCAGGGTCCAGAAGGCAGAGTGAGACTAACTTGAGAGTGTAATGGTATGAGCATTTTAAGAATGATAATTCTTCAGGAGTCAGAGCTATCAGCTGCTTTAGTAGTTATTAGACTTTCCATCACTGGAGGAGTGCGAGCCAAATAATGGATAGTCATTTAGAGTGATTTCCTGAAAGAAACAACTGGGTGAAGGGCTTGGCAGGTGTTATAGTTTGGTCTCTGTTGCTGTGATAAAACACTCTGACCCAAAACACCTGGAGCAGGATTATTTGCCTTATACTTCTACGTCACACCACTGAGAGAAACCAAGACAGGAACTCAAGTAGGAACTGGAGGCAGGAACTGAAGCAGAGCCCATGGCGGGGACACTCCATGACTTGCTTTTCAAGGCTTGTTCAACTTGCTTTCTTATATACTTCCGGATCCCTATCCAGGGATGGGATTATCCATAGTGGGGTAGGCCCTCCAACTACAAACATTAATCAAGAAACTCCCACACAAACACGCCTACAGGCCAATCTGATGGAGGCAATTCCTCAGGTGATTCTAGTTTGTGTCCAGTTGACGAAAACTAACCAGCAGCATAGCAGGGTTTTTCCTTTAATATCCAACAGCAATGTGTGTAGAAGTGTGGCTTCCAAATGAATTCTCACAACAATCAGAGAGGTGGGGATGGGGTAACATCTCAGTGTTACAGATAAAAAGCCAAAAAAGCAGAGTTGCCAGTCATTGGCTCAAGAGGAGGAAAAGCAGGGACAAGAGCTTAGGTGGGTCTACACCCCAAATCCCTTTCTATGCTCTACAGTCTGCCTCTCATCTCCAGTTTCACACTGATAACAGAGCCCAAGTCAGGCCCAAATTGATTGCAGCTGTCCCCTCCTTCCTCCTCAGCCCCTGTCTTTCTTCCCTGTTTGCTCCCCCACATGTATTTATGCTGGGCTGCCTGGTAACAAACGGCTCCTTACCATGCGGAGGGCGACAGCCAGGCGATTAGTGAAATTTGTTACCCTTGCGTCTCTGAGCAAAATTAAATTAAAAGTGCTGCTTCCCTGTCAAGATAAGGGCCAAGCTGCTGAGATAATTTTTCACTCTCAAACACTCAATTACCCAGTGAGGCTGGATCAGATACAATCAAAGGGAGGGGGAAAAAAGGAAAAAATAGAGGCAGGACCTCCAGGAACAGATGTAAGAGTTCGTTATCATTCTTTCTGGCCAAGGTTGTTAAAGAGGCTGTTGCTATGGTTATCAGGCTGGGCCACATGAGGCAGCTACATGGGTGTGGCTTCTGACAACAAAGAATGTGCTCCTGTTCTATCTCTATGGCTTTTGCCTTAGGCCAGATGGTGTCCATTTCTACCCAAATTGTGACTATCCTCTCCTACTTGGTTTCCCTCATTCTACTCTTGTTCCACTCTGTACAGCTTCGAGCAAAGGTAGGATGACCTTTCAGTCACATAGATCTGAAGCCATCACTTCACTAGTGAAAGTCTTTGATGGTCTCTTATCACTATAGTGAATCCAACCAATGTCCAAGCTCTCATCCTCCAGGCTTTATATTACAATGAAATAGGCAAGACGTGATCCCCATTTTTTCCCTCCTTTGAATCAGAAGGATTTATTTTGAGCATCTACAGTGTGTCAGATATTTCCCCCCATCTCACTCAGTTCCTTCTAGAACATCCTTACTCTGTCTTCTCCTGGGTGAAGCCATCTTGTTTTAAGGCTCAGTTCCGCTGTCTCCCACCTCAGGTATTCTTCCTTTATGTTAGCATGTGTGAAAGCCTCCACCCTTTCCCACAGCTCTTTTCCACTCTGTGGAACTGTTCCTGGGACTGTGCCCTCCTCATCAAATGGTGAGACCAAGTGAAGCCATGCTTCAGTTCTCTCTGGATTCTTGGGTCTACAGAATGTTTTTTGCTGAGAGTCTCAGGAACTGAAATTCCCTTAGCCTTAGAAGCTAGTCACCCTAACTGTCATCACAGAGCCTTCATCCAGTAACTGATGGAAGCAGATGCAGAGATCCACAGCCAAGCACCAGGCTGAGCTCCGGGAGTCCAGTCGAAGAGAGGGAAGAGGGATTCTATGAGCAAAGGGGGTCATGATCATGATGTGGAAACCTACAGAGACAACCGAACCAAGCAAGAAGGAATTCATGAACTTCAGACCAACAGCTGTGAAACCTGCATGGGACTGAACTAGGTCCTCTGCATAAGCAAGACAGTTGTGTAGCTGGATCTGTATGAGGGGCCCTTGGCAGTAGGATCAGGATCTATTCCTGCTGAGTGAGCTGGTATTTTGGAGGCAGTTACCTATGATGGGACACCTTGCAAAGCCTTGATGTAGGGGGAGGGGCTTGGACCTGCCTCAACTGAATGTACCATGTTTTACTGACTCCCCATGGGAGGCCTTACCTTTTTGGAGGAGGGAATGGGGGTGGGTTGGGGAGGGGAAGGCTGGGGCAGGAGGAGGGAACAAAGGGGAGGTGTGTGGTTGGTATGTAAAATGAATAAAAAAATTCCTTAATAAAGACAAAACAAAAAAAAGCTAGTCACCTGCTTGAGCTCAATTCAGTGGCCTGGAGGGGCCTGTTGTCTCTTTGTTTCAAGTTTTCCACTGCTATTTCTTTAGGCATCTGTTGCAACATTATTGTTCCTTAGAGAGACATTCTTGATTGACAGACCCTATGTATCCTAACCCCTTCCTCTAGACCTCTTTTGTTGTAAGTATGTGACTCATACCAGATTACCTTTGCTTTCATTTAAAAGGAAAAGGTACCTTGAAACCAGAAGCAGAATTGGAGACCCAGGAAGGACATTATAGAATCATGGTGTGCATTGCTAGAAAGAAATTGTGGCTGCAGAACTAGAGGGAAGTGATGCCCCACATTCTAGCACCCTCTACACCTCAACAATATCTCAAGAGCAGAGGCTACCAGTCCTTCTCACTTTCAGTGTAGTGCCTTAAGGCAGTGATTCCCAGCCACAGTCACAACTAGAGAAAGGTCACAAAAACAAGCGAAAAATGCCCTGGTTCTGCTCCAGTCTGTTAAATTCTGTTTCAAAGTTCCAAAATTGATAGATTAAAAAAAAGAATTCCAGCATATTTTCTATGTGCATAGTTCTGGGAACCATGCTAAGGGAGAAAACTGCCCTTTCCTCAAACTCATGCTTCACAGATAGAATGAATACAAAATCAATCTCATGGGACAGGACCCTTCCAACTAAGATGTTAATATTTACTTTTGATTCTTCTCCCCACCCCTTTTTTTCCTCTGTTTTCACCATTAGGTGAAGATGAAATATGTTCATGCCTCTGGGGATGTCAACACCAGGCATGCAGAGATTTAAATGAATAATAAAACAAGTACAAACAGCACTTCTCAAATTTGAAATCAGTTTAAAGATATAACAGACCTTTGAGATGGTAGGACCTTGCTGCTGAGATAGGCTCCTTAATCGTGAAGTAAAGGGGTCCATTCTATTTGTTTATCATTTGCATCTGTCCAGAAAGTCATGGACTCAGATGATTTTATTTCAACCTTGAAACCTCTGTTAGAACAAACTACCATAAGGAAGTCAGAACTGAGGAAAGTAAAGGCCAGTGAATGTGAGTGATTATCTCCCCACATTCACAGCACCAGTACTCAGCACTAGGTGTTTAGCTCCAAAGACCATGAATTAAATACTGAAGCCTGGGCTACTTACATCAAATCCACCTACCTCAAGTCCCTTTTGGAACTAGGCAGGGTATAAATAACAGAAGGATAAATAAATACAACCATGCACAACATATTGTGATTCACCCACATATTTCTTTTTAAATGAATTTTTCCGTTTGGCCTCAGAAGCAATCATTGTGGTTTATAAACTCTGCATCACTTTGCAGCTATCTGGCTGTACAGTATTCTCACAAGCTGATGAATCATCATTTACTCAGCCATTCCCCTCTTGTTGGACATTCTGGCTCATGCTAATCTTTCAGTATTAGAGATTATACTACATTGGCTACATTCAGATTTACAGCTTCATGACAAATTCATATTGTCATAGAAAAATATGGTGTCGAAACAGGGAACAAATGTGGGTGTCTATTACAGCCACAGTACTAGGAAATAGGACACACGGGAATATGGACAGAGAAGGTATGACATGAGTTCACTGGCCTAGATGTGGATTGTTTGTCTCCCTGTTCTCTGTTTGTTTGAGGAGCATCATTACATTATTTTACAGTGGTAGAGAAGAGGTAAAAGCAGTGAACACATCATCCTCACTAATTCTGAAACACCTCCGCTGTACAGATGCCTTGAGGGTGGGCAGAACATGGTGGAAACCGCGGGAGGAACATCTGACAGTCTGGAGCCATGTCTTATTGACCTCGACATTCCAGAAAGCCATACTGTTGCTAGAATTTGCAGTGCATACTAAATGGCAAGTGAAAAGAATCGAGAGGCCTCAGATGTAATTTATTCAAGCAGCACAGCCTGTTGAGTAGATCGAGGCAAAGCTTCTTGCTCAAGGTTTTTAAGTGTTTTACAGTTCAAGCCGAGCTGACCCTGAATTGTCTTAAGTTCTCTCTAATTAGAAGAGGTTCATGGTTATCATTTTGGCTCACTGAGAGTCATAAAGGAAAGGTCTGTGTCATTCTAATACATAATAGGTCTGACTGAGTGATGGTGCTGTAACACAGGTCCTCAGGATCTTCATGTCCTGCACCCCTAAAGTGTTCTCATGACAAGTTTCCCTGAGCTGTGGTATACAAAGAACATTCTCTGGTTTGAGTCAGTCCTGAGTCTATCACTGCAGGGTATATCCTAGCCTCTTCTACTTCTGGTTCTGTCATTTCCTAGAATCATATCTTACTCTTATGCCATTGTTTAAAATCCAGTAGTGTCTAAAATAGTCTCTAACATTTCCAGCCCTCACATGTACACTATGCCCCTGTCTTTAAATATGGATGGGGCTGTGACTATGATATTCCATGATTAGGTTATATTATATGACAGGGGTGCAGAGATTTCTAGGATATGACAGTGGTCCTTTATCAGTTGACTCTGTATTCATCAAAAAGGAGTTTATCCTGGATAGGACTGCCCAATTCAGGTGATCCTTGAAAAAAAAACCTAGGATCTTAAGGAAGGTAATGAATGTGAAATATTTTCCTGCTGACCTTGAAGAAGTACATAGTGAACTGTCTATGAAGAAGGCCAGGTGGCAAAGCCATGTGTATGGCCTCAAGTTTTCACAGTGGTTCCTGCACTCAACTAGCAGGAAAGCAGGCACACCGCTCCTACAGACACAAGGACATGCATTCTGCCAATAACTCCATGGGCCTGGAAGAGTTCCCTGTGTCTCAAATGAGGTTGCAGCATCCATTAACAACCATAGCTTTGTGAAGGCCAGAGTAGAAAGCCCAGCTGTGCTGCCAATGTATTTCCTACTTATAGAACCTCTAAATTGTAAGTATACGTTGTTTGCAAATGCTAAGGTTGTGGGAACTGGTCATTTACAATGGAATGCTAACATACTACCATTGAGACCATAGCATCCTTTTCCCCTCAGCTAACTCACACCTGAACTCAGATTTGCTTGTCAAAGGTCTCTATAGATGCCTCAAAGGCAGTAGCTCCACTATTCAGTTCATTTTTTCTCTCCAGAGAACTTCCTCTTCCTCCCTTCCATGGTGGGTCTTTCTGTCTGCTCCTTTGCCAGAAATTCAGGCTAATGATCATTAAACCTCAATGGTCATTGGTCCTGCTCCTTATAGGTTCAGCATACTCCTTATCTTTGTCCATTCCAAGCTCACTCAGAATTTCTCCTTCCATCTGGTCTCCCTGCCCCCAATCTCTTTTCTCTCCCCTCTAGGTCTTCTTCTACTATAGAAATTTTGACCTGGTAAAATAGAAACAAGATAATGGATTCCTCAGCTTCATTGTTCAACAGAATCCTCACTGCATAGTGGCTAAATTCCCAGGCCTTTCTTACTGACATGAACATGGATCTGTCTAATAGTGGGTCACTTTCCAGTCCTTCTTTGGGTGTATGTGTCAGTAATATTGGTTCTTCAATGATATAGCTCCTGGCTTTCTCTTGATTATGCTAATTTTACTTTTTTGTCAAAGGCATTTCTCATAGCTTAGAATTAAATACCCATTTGTGTATTTACTTGTAAAATACTCTTTCTCTCTCTTCTCCTTTCGTCTTGGCATGACTACAAACTGTCCTAAGACAACCATATTGCTGGTCAATTTCCCACTATCAGTACTTGAGGTCTTAGTAGAAGTAGATTCAGAGATCACATTAGCTAACTGAATGAATGATTGAGTTTGTCATGCAAGCATTTTCTGATTCCAGCTCAATTTACCTTCACTTGCCTTTTTCTTACTGTCTTGCTTTCCATACCTTTAATAACACCTGATAACATTTAATCGCCATAACATTCATGGTATGATGAGATTATCACCTCTATTTATATGTGTGCTTGCATGTGTGTGTGCAGAAGCATACTCATATGTCCTGTGATGGCCAGGGATTAACATGGGATGTCTTCCACCAACACCCTCCACCTTCTTTCTGAGATGGGGTCTCACATTGAATCTGGAGTGCTCAGATTCTGCAACATTGGCAGGCCAACAAGATCCAGGAATTCCCCAGCCTCTGTCCCATGCCCCCGGTGTTGGAATTATAAGTGAACCCCACTGTATCCTGCATTTTGCTTGGTGCCAAGGATAAAACTCAGAACCTCATGTTTACATGGCAAGCATTTTTTAAAACGTTTTTTTTTTATTTATTTTGTCTTTCACATCATGCATCTTGGTCCCATTCATTTCCTGTCCCTGTGTATCTGCCCTCTGCCCTTGAAGTCCCCCCCTCCCCAGATAAAATTTAAGAGAAAAAAAAGAAAACAGAAAAGAAAAAAAAAAGTGGGGGGAGAATCACATCATGGAATCCGTAGTGTGACATAGTGAGTCACACAGCAAACACTTTTGTCTATATATCCTTACTTCTAAGTGTTCATTACAAAGAGCCATTGGTCTTGTTCAAAGCCTTTGGTTTCTACTACACTATTAATGCTAGACCCTCATTGGAACTCCTCTTGGTTATCCTGCTGTTGCCCTGTGTTGTGGAAATCCAGCAGCTTTGGGTCTGCAGGAGCAGTCCCTTCATGTGCTCCAGCAGATCATAGATGGGGTGGATATTAGGGTGCACCAACCCACAACCCTGGTTCTGGGCCTGGTTAGTTGCAGGGTTGGTAAGCATGGCAGCTCTCCCTGCATTGCCTTGGAGAGTTTACCCTTTGGAGTGATGAGCAAGCGGAGGGTGCAGTTCTCCTTTCATGTCCTCAGGGTCAGATCTCCCACATCTATACCTTCAGGACCTGTGCTGGCCAGCTCTACTGTGTTGCCCAGGTGGCGCATAGGGGCCACTCTCCTGAGTGCTGCAGCAGATGAGGGGCAGGGCTAGGTCTCTTGCTCTTATGACCTCAGGGACAGCTCTTCCACCTGCCTCAGGCATTGATGGGTAATTGGGCATCTGTCTCCTATCTATGCTGCATGGCAAGCATGTACCAACAGCCATCTTCCAGCACCCACTACTTCGTTATGGAGAGGGGTGAATTAAGGCCTGGAAAAGAAAATCACCCAAATTAAGAGTCAGCACTATATAAGGTCATGTAAACAAGCATCACTTGTAGCTCTGCTCACACAGTGGATGCTCCAAGCCTATAGCTGGCTTCTTCATCTAGAGAATTTTGTAGGGGTAAGGGAATCCCGTCTATCATATAGGACAGGGGAGAAGAACAAGGATGGTCATCTGTGCTCCCTTAGAACTGGAAGTAGAGCATCATGGTCTCTCATTCTAAGGAAAGGGAGGGAAAACCCTGCTGAGTTTAGTTGAAAAACAAGGGCATGAGAGAGAGAGACTGATTATTCCTTCCTGCTAGTGTAAGCAACTAAAAACGACATGTTTGTTTTATCGCCTTTGGTCTCCCATTTGATTCCTGACAGCCATCTCCCTCCCTTGCATGCAGGGCTGTCAGGTACTGTGCTGGTTGGCATCGCAAAGGAGCCAGAGAAAGGAGAACAGTTAAACACTATTTCACAGACCTGCGGGCCCTGGAAGGGAGTGTTTGAAGTTGGCCGCCTCTCTCCCTGCTTTCAAGGAACTCTCATTTGCCTAGACTGCATGATTTTTCTGCAGGTATGTGCAGAGGAAGTCTGCAAGGAACCTTTAAACGATAGAAAGCCAATGCCTATTTCCTCTCAGGCTTGAGGGAATGGAGGAAAGAAAGACATCAGAGGGACTCTTTCTAAGCCCATAATAATTTCTGAATCTGTAATTTTCCATCCTTTGTCTTGTTGAATAGGGACAACTCCAGGAGTAGACCAAAGCTAGATTTTCTGTTATTGTTCTTTCTTTCAGTAAAAGGAGTCCAAATTCCTAGACTCCTCTCCCAAAAAGGAAATGAAAATCTTTCTAGAAAGGCTGTGGCAGCTGCTTAAAGTAAGGTATCAATGTACTGAGCATCATGAAAACATCACCTCTCAACAGGACTTACGGTAGGAGGGAGGGAACTGCAGTCTACAGCATTCTCATGGGGAACAATTTGAGGTGCTATAGGCAATGACTGTATCTTATCTTATTTTATTTTAGCTAAATAAAATGAATGCAGTTCAAGCCTGGGTCCTGCAATCATTGATTCTGTGACCTTCATGAGGTTACTCTGTCTGGGTGTAGCTTTGTTCCTCTAAATATGGAGACAAGGAATACTGTTGATGACCTAGGAAGTTAAGTGGCTATGCAGTGGCTCTGAACCATAGTGACACTCAATAAATGGCTGCTTCAGTGCTCCTCTTTTAATTGCTCAAGTTTTTGGCTTGGGAAGAAGAAGATATCATTGACAAGGAGGCCAAAGGCCAGAGTAAGAACAAAGGAGCGCTGTGGACTGAGTTGCTAAAGTTATGAAGTGGTAGCTTTTAACCTTGGTTGGAAATTAGAATCTAGGAAGGCTTTTATACCAATGCGGAGACTTCTTACTCAGGTGTTCCCTTGCCATGGATCTGAGGTAGATCCATTAACCTGGTAGTTCTTTAAAACTTTCTAACTGACCCTGAGGCTCATTGAGGTTAGGGGACTACACTGCGTGGAAAGGCCCTTACACAACCAAGAGCACCTCCCCAGTTACTTGCCTCTAACCTGGGGCAGGTTCTAGAACTGCAGTGAGTTCTATGTTCTGCAGTGAGTTCAATATGTCCAACTTGTTAACCAAGTTCCAACCATCCAGCTTCTTCAGCTGGCCCTCCATCTGTGTCTGGGAAGTGCCACTCTGTCTGACGTCTAAGACTCCAGAGCTTGTGTGGTACTCTGCCTAATAGCCTGTTTATCAACTGACCAGGGGTTGGGGATAGGTGCTGCTGATTAGGTTGTAATTTGAAAGATCCTTTCTGCCATCTTCAATTGATACATGCCTAGCAGCATGACTGAGGCAAATGTGAAAGTGGGGAGGGAAGAAAATGAAGAAAAAAAAAACCCATAGTATGTAGTAAGAAGTAAAAAAGACATTCTGGGCAAAGGCTGCTACTAAAATACAAGGTTATATGGGATAAAGTGCTGTACTTTTAGCCTTCTCCATCCTGAAGTGATTCCTCTGCAAGTAAATAGGAAGGAAAAAGATTCACTTCATGAACTCTAGCATAATTTCTACAAACTCCTTAGCAAGAAAGCTCCCTATTTCAAGGGTACACCTGATGGCAAGTATTTATAAGTAAGTTTTGTTTTCAATACTTTTCTATTACTGTGATAAGATACCATGATCAAAGCAACTTAGAGAAGAAATTCTTTATTTTGGGGGTTCAGAGTTTTGGAGTGCTAGAGTCTGTGACCACCATGGTGGGGAGCATGGCAGCAGGCAACCAGCCATGGTGCTGGAACATTAGATGAGAGCTTAAATATTGGTACACAGGTATGAGGAAGATGAAGACAAATGGGAATGGTTTGAGCTTTTGAAACTCAGTGACATACCTCTACCAACAAGGTCATGCCTCCAAATCCTTCCTAAACAGTTCCATCAACCGGGAAACAAGTATTCAAATATATGAGCCTATAGGGGGTGGGTTCTCATTCAAACCACCACAGGTTTTTATTTCATCTTATTGTAAAAGTTGTTCAGAAATGAAAAATTAACACTTTCTGTGATGTAAATACACACATTTGTCTCCCAGAGACTGGGCTCAGCTGCCTCTGGCATAGCATCAGAAGTTCCTCTTGACATGTTTTTTCCTACCAGATCATGGACAGGGACCCACACTGTTGGCTGTGCCCTGAGGATTTGGTTCAACTATGCTGTGTTTGTCATTCAGAGGAAACTTACCTCTTAATGCTAACTGGATCTGGATTTTATGCTACTTATTCCTGGTTCCTGTCCCCTGTTGTGGTTACCTCACTATCAAAGAGGTTACAGAGATGGCAGTAGGAAATTCTCAATGATATCAGTAATAATGTCAGGTTTTGTGAGTTTCCTGTAGCAGCATAAACGTGCAGATCCTCTTCCCCTTTCCTGAGGGCATAGACCTGGGCCAGGCACTTTAATAGGTATTTTATTTTGAGACAATTTTATATGAGACTGACATGACATTTAGCTGAGGATGATCTTGAAGACTCTGGGTGCCTAGTTCCTATCAATATGTCTACAAACATAAGTCTGACATCTAAGGCCATGGCAGAAGGGGAGCAAACAGGTTGTAAGAGCCAGGGAATAAAGGCAGTGTGCTCCGGATAGGACAGGGAAGCTACAAACATGAACTCTCAACAGTGCAGCTGATGAAACAGGCCTTCATAATTGCAATTCCAGTTGACACGGCAGTGTGAACGAGCTTAATTTTGCAAGGTCCCAGACATATGCAATCAATAGGAAGAGGAAAAAAAACAATTTTCTCCAGACACAAGCTACTTGATAGTTTATTCAGTTTCTAGTAGTCAGCCCTAAACACATGTACCTACAAACACCATTAAATGGACTCAGTAGGGTACACGTACACACACACACACACACACACACACACACACACACACACACACAAAACACACACACACACACACACACACACACACACTTGCATGTATAATGATGGTAATTGAAGAAGAGATCACAAATTTGAGATGAGTATATGAACACAGGAGGAGTTTGGGGGAAAGGAAAGACTACAAATGATGTAAACATAGTACTTTTAGATGAAATGCTAAAAAAAATGAACATAAGTTTTAAATTAAAAGTTCTGCTTTTCCTACCTCCAACCCCTAAATCCCAAGATTAGAGAGAGGTGTGTGCTACTCTAGCCAGTTTATATGCTGCTGAGAATAGGATGCAGGGCCTCCTGCATGCTAGGCAAGCAATCTACTAACTGACCTATATCCCCGACGGTGTACTATGCACTTTACTTGACTTATTTCATTCATCTATGGAGTGGCCTGGCCATACTTGTTCATCATCATGTTCCCCTTACCTCATGGTAATATCACATACATGAACTTTCTTAAGATTCTATTTTCTCCCCTGTAAAATGACATTACTGTGACGTACGTGAGACAATTTATTAAAAAGGAATAGACCGACACAAGGAAGAAACCTCAATAAATCCAGTACGGTTTCATCTGTTCCTTTCCTTTTTCTTCCTTCCTTCTTTCCCATTTCTGTCACGAACTCTCAGAAGGGCACACCTGAAGACGTAGGGAGCATCAGGTTCTATTTGGGTGTTTGATGGATGGGAAACCGAGGCTCTGACTTGAGTAACTAAATGAAATGATATCCAGGAGTAGCAGACAAGGCTTAGGACATCCAGAAACTACATCATATCTCAGTTGGCTATCCCTTCCCTGTCTCCCTTCCTTCCTGGGAGCCTCACACTAACACTAGCTTTCACCTAGTATTGACAGTGTGTGCTTCCCTGTAATTGCCTCCAGGCTCTAGGAGAGTTAGATACAGGCACCCCACGAAGATGCTGTTGCCTTCACCTGTGGAACCCCAGCTGACTGTCTAGAGCCTCCAGGTCATGTTTTTCTCAGTGTGGATCTGCTGTGTGGGCTCAGAGGTCCCACCACAGTGACATTATGCCTGCCCTATAAAGCCTTGCCATCCCTCTCAGATCATTCTGGCTACAAATTCTTCCGAGGCTGATTAAGTACGGATCAATGTGTCTGCAGTGTTTACTTTTCCTGAGTAGCAGGTCCTATGAGTGCAGCTGCCAGCATGCAGAGGGCTGTGTTTGGAGGAAAAGCTATCTTTAGACAAAAGGCAGAGGACAGCGAAAGTAAAAGCGGTGCCACAATGTTCCCAGGAGGCCAGGACAACCAAATTCATCATCGCACTGAAAATGTCTGCTTTTTCCTCTTCTAGAAACAAGCTCAGTTTCTGGGCCAGGGCACTAGAAAGTGACCATGAGTGGCACGGGGCTCAAGTACTGACGTGGCATGCTGAGCTACCTGTTGCTGAACTGGGCACACAACAGCCTCACTTGACTGAGAACACCCTTTGAACACTGACTCCTCACAAGAGCCTAAGGCAGAGCAGAAACACAGCTACTGGACTTGCTCTCCTTTAACCGTGAATGGCTGCAGTCACAGAAGGAAAGGGCAACACAGCTCCAATCTGGCAGAGCAAAAATTGAATCCCGCACCTGCTAATTCTGAAGTCTAGGCACATCCTAAAAGCAAATGAGTGTTTTGTCTGGAAATAATTTCAAACTTACAGAACTGTTGGGAGGATTAGAAAAGTTAAGAGCATCCATATGTCATCGCCGAGCTCTTCCTATTAGCATTTCATCTCATTTTCTTTTGTCATTTAAGGGTGGTATTTTTAACCTCCGGGAAATGCTTTCCTTCTCTAAACTTTAGTTCTTGTTTGTGTACAATGAAATATTTTCATGAATTGTGCACGTATGTGTGTGTTTGTGTTCATGGACATGTATATTGAAGTGTTTGCTGTATGGGATCATAAGGAAAATTCATATATTCATTCATCATCACATAAGGCCATTCATTATCACATAAGGCTTTGCTTACAATTCAAAAGTTCTTAGGAAGAGAAAATCCCAGTTTAAGAATCTCCAGATTCTGGGGCTGGGGATACAGCTCATTAGTTAGGAACATTTGTTGTTCTTGCAGAGGACCTGGGTTCAGTCCCTAGCATTCATATAGTGGTTCACAAGCACCTTTAACTCCAGTTTTAAGGGATCTGATGTCCTCTTCTGACCTATGCAGGCACCAGCCACTCATGTAGTGTACATACGTACATACATGCAGGCAATTATTCATACATAAAAATAAAACAAATGAATGTTTTTTTTAAGTTACCAAATTAAAACAAGCAACTAAAATTAGGAAAAAAATAAAGCTGAACTAACTCATTTGTGCCCTGGTTCTCTCTGCTAAACTCATCAGCAGCGCTTAGTAATGTGCATCAGATGCAAATCAGAAAGACCACATCCCTAGAAGTAACTGAACAACTAGCATATGAGCAGGGTCCACGGAAGGAGAGGGATCTACTCAAGGCCACTCAGCCACAGCGGAGAGGTGAACTGGGAGTCCCATTTTGGGTACTTGCATATCTGAAACAATTCAGCAGCCCAGACAGAACCACTGTGTCTCCTGATCAGCATTGTGCCTGGGGCTGGACTCGCCATCTGCACTTTTCATTTGGACCTTCAATTATATGCTAGCTTATTCTGATCAGCATCACTTCCTGTGTGAGCTGCAACTCAGTTCCCCAGAGATTATATCAACTCTGATGATGGGGCTCAGGCTCCATTTCCCACATGGCCCAGCTCCATGTTTCACCTGCATTTGTGAGTAACCAATGTTACTAGATTGAGCATGAGATTCAGACTTGATGGTATGGTATCAATATCC
>CABHPR010142739.1:15464-33058 GCA_902168415.1 Peromyscus melanophrys | reverse complement strand
CTCTCTCTCTCTCTCTCTCTCTCTCTCTCTCTCTCTCTCTCTCTCTCCATCAAGTCCAACTTGTTGCAGATATATTCTTGGCTGTGTGCCCTTCCACTTGAGCATGGTTGATCTACCAGCGGCCGCATCCTTCAGACAACTGACTCTCCCTTTCCTAGCAGTTATTCATTGCCAAGAGCTCTTCATCTCGGGGTGGGACTTTGTGCCCACCTCCCTGTCAGTGCTGGGCTTCCGTCTGAGCTGAGCCTGTATGGATTTTATGCATTCTGACACAACCATTGTGTAACTACCATCCTGTGTCTGGGAGACACTGGGTTTTGCTTTTTGTTGTTGTTTGTTTGTTTGTTTTTTGTAGTCATCCACCATCTTTGGCTTTTAGAATCTTTCTGCTCCCTCTTCTTCAATGATCCCTGTGCCTCAGGAGGAGGGGGTATAATATAGATGTTCCCTGATACCATTTCTTAATCACTTGTCCTAAGAGCCCACTGAAACCCATCCATACCATCCATGAACTTTTTTCTACCACTATTACCAAAATGACTTGAATCTTTTTTTAAGAAATAGACAAACATATAAATATATATGCATACGTGTGTGTGTGTGTGTGTGTGTGTGTGTGTGTGTGTGTGTGTGTCTTAGAGAACTCTCCTCTCCTCTACTAGGCCAGAGCAAGCTGTGCATCCCATGAAGCAGAAAACCCACTCCTCTTTTTATCTACCAGAGACAAAATAGAGCTGGACTGACCTGATGCTTTGGGACCCTAGAGCACAGAGTGAGGTTGAGGTGGTCCACCCCAACACTCCTGACCTCACCCTCATGCTCCTGCCCCCACACTTTATACGCAGGGCCACAGAGGGAAGGGGGACAGCATGGTGCTGCCCTGAATAGAGGAAACCAGTTATTTCCAGGGCAGCCTCCTCCAGGTTGTCTGTCTCCAAGATGACACATTCCATGAGACTCTAGTACTTGGGCTACAGAAATCCTACCCAGGAAGCAGAGTCCTAGACACACCCCTGAGTCCTAGACACACCCAAGTTTCTGTGAAATCTTCTGGAGCTGGAGAGTGAGCCTCAGTCCCCATGTCTACTCCATGGGTAAACAAGTCCATTCCTCAGTCTTCTGGAATAGCAGAGAACTATCGGCAAGACGTTTTGGATTAAAATCTCCACTCTTCAGACTTCTTTCACACAACGACCCATATCTAGTACCCCTATAATTCCCTTGGAAATCTCCATTAAATTCTCTCCCTGCTATCAGTCCCACATGCCATCTTTTCTAGAAGTTACCTCATCAATTAATTACCCTCTTTTCTGTCTATCTGACTTACGGATTTCTTCTCTTTTCCCTGCTTCCCATTCCTTCTTGCTTCTTGACGTGATATTTCTCAAGAGTAAATCAGTACTGACGACCTTCACCCCACATCCCCTTAACCTCTTCTAGTGGACAAGGTTTCTCAAGCTGGGCCTCTCAGACAGCTCTGATGGCCTTCTCACTTTCCATCCTTCTCAGCTAGAATGAGGTAGGCTACCTGTTCCTCTCACCTCCATCCCATCTGTCCAGCCTGCACCGTCTCCTACGCCTGTCCACCTGGCTGCATTTCCCCAGGCTTAGGCCTTGCCTACCCTCTCTCCTGCCTCTGTCCACTTTCTCTCTAGGTCACCTCAGCCACTCCTGAGGTCTCAGGTGTCACGCCGGCAGCCATTCCAATAGCCTTGGCCTCTCCTCCAGAATGCCAAGCTCAGGTTTCTGACTTGGTGCTGGGCACCTCTACCTGGGGCTGTAATGATCTCAACACATTTGCAAGCACACTGAATGTCTTCCCTTCCGGACTCACCCTCGGTCTAAGCTCCTCATCCTAGCTGAAGGACCCAGCATCCTTCCAGGAAGCCCTGCCAGAGATAAGGGTGCCCTGTCCTCTGACCAGCAAGTGATGTACTGTTGTCTTACATCAACCTCACCCTGCAACACACACACACACACACACACACATACACACACACACACACACACACACACACACACACACACTCCCCTCCCCCCACCTCTCCATGCTCCATCTCCAACTTCTCAGCCCCACACCGTCCTTGAGTTCAGGCTGTCCAGAGCTACTCAGGCCTAATGAAGAATTACACTAGTCTCTAGTCCTCCCCACACACACCCTATTTCTTCTAGAAGCATCTTGATTTCCAGGCCTGACCATAGATAGTGCTTTTGCAACTTTGCACATCATCAACTTAAAAAGCCCTTCATTGCTCTCTTCTCTACAGCCCAAATTCTACCCATGTTTCAAGGCCACAAGCCAGGGCTAACTCAACAGAAACTCCATAGCGTAACCACTCTGCAGCACACGACAGACGCGTGCTTGGTGCTGATGTATCATCTGTTGACACACGTGTATGTGAAATGCTCCCATGGACTCTTGCCGCAGTACAGTGTTTGCCCTTGGGCTTCTTTAAAAAACGATCCATCTTTCTGCATCAATTTCTCTACTAACTTGGAAGTAAGTATTCTGGGATACATTTTGTATTGCACCCTCCTCAAAAATGCTTCACAGAAGCCCTCAATTCCAATGCTTGTGACCCCATTTGGAAACAAGGCCTTTGCCGATATAATAAAGTGAAGATGAGGCCATTAGGGTAAGCCCAAGATCCAATGACTAGCTGTCCTGTCCTTACAAGAAGAGCTAGTCACGGGGAGGGGAGATGGCCATGCAAAGACGGAGCCAGAGGTGGGGTGGGCTAACACATGACATGGAAAGCCAGGGCTACCAGGGGCGACCATCAGCAAGGAAGGATTCCCTTCCGGGTTTCAGAGGGACACAGACCTCCCCATTCCTCCACTCCAAACTTGTAGCTTCCCAGAATACATTTCCATTCCTGTGAACAGCCCAGTTTGTGACACTTTGGACGGCAGCCCTGGGGAACAGAAGCAGGTAGGAATTTGCTCACATTTGCCTTGTGACCCCTCCGTGTCCACAGAGTCCTTGAAACTCTCAGTGAATTAACTTCTTAGTGAATTTGTAAACAAAATGAGCCAGGAGCACCAAGAGACTTTTGTCATGAGTGAAGATTTTATAAAAATTATCCCTTCAACTTGAGTGTCATTCATATTTAAATGATCCTTTGTGTGTCCCAGGGTGGATGTTGGGGATTGAATCCAGGGCCTCACGCAGTACACAGACACGGCAAACACTCTACCTCCCAACCTTCCTCTTACTTTGGTTGGCTGGTTAGCTTTTTGTTTTTCGAAACAAAGTTTCTTTGTGTAGCCCTGGCTGTCCAAGAACTGCTCTGGATCAGGCTGGCCCTGAACTCACAGAGATCTGCCTCCCTTGGCCTCCCAAGTGCTAGGATTAAAGGTGTATGCCACTGCTTAGCTTCCTTTCCCTTTTTATTTTGTGTCTCAGCTCTCTAGGTTGGCCTTAAACTCAGTCCAGAGCTCAGAGAGCTCTGATTATAAACATGTACAAGGAGACCCAACTAAGCTATCTAAAAAAAAAAAACAGTCATCATGTGAGTGCGTGCGTGCATGCCTGTGTGTGTGTGTGCACCATGGTGTGCATGTGGAGGTCAAGGACAAGGAAGTTTGGAAAGTCAGTTCTCTCTTTCCACCATATGGGCTCTGGAGATTAAACTCCGGCTGTCCGGCTTGGCAACAAGTACCCTTACCCAGTGAAGCTTCTTGCTAGCCCTAAAATACGCCTTTTTAAAGGCGTGACTACTGATACACAATTAATAGAACCTCAGAGCTACTCTTTGTATCTGGGAAAAGTGGACTTGAACCACTTTTGAGTCACCTGTCCCCACCTCTCTCACCTGGCCTCCGAACAGCTCATGAAACAGTGTCATAGCAGGTGGCTGGCCTGCAAAACTGTGACCTTGTCCCCATTAGCATAAGACTGCTTCATGCAGCTAATGACTTCAATACCAGCCAGCCGAAGTTAGATTCCCTGGAAGGGGAAAGAAGATGGACAGCTGACGCAGGCTTTCTTTGCATGCCAAAGGAAGGGCACATAGATGCCACACCAAGATGTCAGAGCTGACACGGAACTGGTTTCAAGTCAACCAAGAGAACATTTGAACCAAAAGCCTGGGTAAGAAAGACAGCTGTAGAGGCGACTGGGAAGAGCATGCATTCTTCTCTCATTCACATGCTGAAAACCAGCTTGTGGGGAACATTCCAGAAAACCCTTTGATGGACAGAGAGGAAACACTTCTAAGCCTGGGTCAATCTGTCTGTTGGTCTCCACCAGTGCGGTGGCCATAAATAATACGTCTGAGTCACAGCAAAAATCCACAGTCTCTCTGGGGACACAGCCAGCCAGCAACAGGTGCACCAAGCCTGCTCCTGTGAGGAAACAGAGACAGAGGGTGGCAAAAAGACTGTCCCTGCTTCAAAAAATGCAAATGGGGCATACTTCTCCACAGGGTAAAAACACAGAACTACCAGGCCTGGCCAGTAATGGACAAAGTCCCATATTTCCGAAAGCCCCCTGCAAGCTCACGATGCCTCTTTCATCTGTTAGCCCTGAAAGATGATGCTACCCATGCAGTTAATTTTAACAGAGTATAGACATGATACCATAGTCTTCATGCGAGTAATTTTAAATAAAACTAATGCTAGGCCACAGGGAAGAAAGTTCCACACAGTTCAGGCTTTTCTCGGGATGACTGTCTTGAAGTTTGTTTGTAATTATTAAACATAAAGCACTTTCCAAAATAAGTTTGAAGTGTCCTGACTGTTACCCTTGAGGTAATCCAGTGTGGTCTGTGCCAAGCTGGTCCCAAACCCTGGGAACAGCATGATGTTCTGGTGGCCTTCCAATGTCCTGCCTCACATCTCCCGCGTATCCCAGTCTCTCTACTTGAACCCTTTGAGCTCAGAGGAGCAATTGCCCTCTGCCTTCCCAATGCCATTGCTCTCTCCTTTCTAACTCCTTACTCAATCCTTTCTTTAAGGACTCATCTGTAACTCATGGGGTTTTTAAAAACCACATTAAAAAAGTCTTTTCACCATGGAGTTTTTAATCTACATTTGGATCGAGCCCTTTAAGCAGGGACCTATCATTCTCAGGAACCACAGGTTCCCCTGCATAAAATCAGCAGACTGAAAGCGCTCATTCTCACATCCCCACCATGAGGGAAGATGTGTCCTCCAGCAGCCGTTCTGCTGACAGATGGTGGCTTGTATCAGCCTTGCCTCGCTCCTCACCTAAGTGTGGTCAGGAACTGATAGCATCTTGGTCTGTGTCTCTCCAGAGGAGCTATCTATCTGGCTTCTGACAACCATTTCTCCTCACTCAGTCATCTCCGGCATCTTTCTAAATTAACTGTGGAAGGCATAGAGATGAAGAGCTGTAGGGAAGTCAAGGAAAGATCTATGCAAACAAACAAAATATTCATGAAGACACCAGTGAAAGTGCTTACTGAAGCATGGATGGCTACCCTGGGTAGAATCATCACAGGGAAGAAAGTAAACCAAGATGAGTGTAATAGCAATTTCTAGAACCTACAGATAACAGAAGACGCAAAGATGCACATGTAATCTGCTGAGAATATTTCTGGAGAGATATAGAAGGCGCCAGCCTCTTGGGACAGAAGAAGAGTCTGAGATAAGGGGACTAACCTCCAACCACTTGCCTGTTCACGATTGAATTCTTTACTGTGTTCATTTATTAATTGTTTAAATATTAAAAATAGAAATATAATTAAGAAATTGCAAAGTTGATGATACATTCAACAATATAAATTCTAATTGAAAATCTATTACATTACCCAGACATGGTGATTTATGTCTGCAACCCCAGCATTTGAGAGGTGAAGGCAAGAAGTTCAAGATCTCACTCAACTACAGAGTGAGAGTGAGTCAGTCTGGGATACGTGTGTGTATATGTATATGATGTATATGTTATATGATCCTGTCTCAGAAGATAAAAACAAAACAAAAAATCATATTACAAACTTTTAAATTAATTCATTCTATGACAATTCCATTCATATATACATATATATATACATTCTGGTCATACTCAGCCCTGGACCCTCTCTTCTCCTCCCACCCTTACCAATGCCCCTTCCTCCCACCAAGTACCCACCCCACTATCATTGCTTTGTGACCCTTGGGTTTAACCAGAGCCACTCGCTTGGTCACGGGTTCAGCACTACCTCCCAAAGCATGGTTAACAAGGAGACAGGCCCTGACTCTCCAATGCCTTCTCTTCACCATAAGATCACCCAAGAGAACAAGTGGCTGAGGGTTGCTGAAGGCAGGCCTGCTGGCCCTTCCTTCCCTTCAGTTCCTCTCCCCCTCCACAACATTCTCATACGCATGCCCACACTCTAGATGAGGCCTGGTGGTCTCTGTTTCATTTACATGGCATGCATTCGCTTGACATCTAAGTGATCTCTCTCTGTGAATTAATCTCAGTTCCCAATGGGCCCATGGGCTGTGCTTCCAACACTTGATTCTTGTAAAACAAGAAAGCGGCCTCCAGCTTCCTCGGCTTCTCTAACCCATTTCTTTTATGAGGTTTCCCTGAGACAAAGAATACATTGGTCCCTGCAAGGACGCCATGTTCTTTCTTCCTTGCCTTCTTAGGTTTTGCCCACACCATTCCATCTGCTTTGAAATGTGAGCTCTCAAAAGGCAGTGACTCTCATGAATCGTGCCTGCACAGGCCATTCAGACACCTTCTGACACAGCAGTCCTTTGAGCTATGACACACTGTCTCAGGGATCAAGGAGCATCGGCCACGAGTAAAGTTATAAACTTACCACAGCAAACAATGAAAAAGGGAGCTGCTGCACCTCCTTTGGAAGCTTTCTTTTCGCCTGTTCTCTGCTCCCTGCTCTTCCTGACTTCCCAGCAATGCAATCGCTGCACTGTTACATAAGCCGGGGAGCGTCTAAATACTTGGTCTCTTTCAAGAAACCCTCAAAATCAACACAGTCGTTTGGTGGTTTAGGCACTGGCCATCAACAAAGCCCAGACCGATGCTCTATTTGTTCTGTGTAAGATATTTATCCCAGCTAAATTCTCTTCGTTTTGCTAAATTCTATCCTTGACTGTTCATAAACTAGTTATTTTATTTGACCTGATTTTGGGGTTGAGTGGGGAAGTAGAAGTAAAACCTAATCGTACTTTAAAATAATATTTTGAAGGAGAAAAGCGCTTAGAAACCAAAGTTTGAACATCAAACTTACTTTCTTCTCTTCTGGAGAGAAAGCAACTCTGACATGTCACTCTGGAGAATTTTTTTTTAATTTTAATGTATATTAAAACTTTTTAACCTGCCCACTCATTAATTAATTGAAAATATTTCCTTCTGGCCTCTAACTGCTCAGGGACCTCTCTGAGCAATTTCCTCACCTATAATTATGTGGATGGGCTGAGTAACAGGCTGCATTATTATCAAGTCAAATGGAGGTTGGTGTGAATGTAACGCTGCCCAATCAGAGGGTTTCTCACCTGCTGGGACCCAGATGACAGAGATGGTTTCCCCGAAGGCATTCCCATAAGGAGAGAGCTAGAGTCCCCCAGTTGGTGGGGGGAGGGGGAAGGGAGGGGTACATATCATCTGGGTGTTAGCATTCCATCTCCAAGGGGCAGGGCTGTAATGGCTGCCAGCAACCCCTTCACCCAGTTTCCAAGCAGGGCACTGGACACCAGGACAGAGATGTACACAGAGCACTACCACGATCTGACTGCCCTTATCATGATACATCTTTTAGTCTTTCTCTGTCTGTCTGTCTCTGTCTGTCTGTCTGTCTCTGTCTGTCTGTCTCTCTGTCTCTCTGTCTCTCTGTCTGTCTCTCTGTCTCTCTCTCTCTCTCTCTCTCTCTCTCTCTCTCTCTCTCTCTCTCTCTCTCTCTTTTGGTGGTGCTTGGAATCAAACCCAGGACTCACCACATGCTAAGCCAATACTCTCTCAGTGAAGTGTAACTCTAGGCTTATCACCCCAGCATGTCTCAAGGCACAGGGTAATTTCCTGGGATTGAGGATTCTTCCCTTTCCTGAAATACTAGGACATTTGTCCTAAAGTGAGGGTGCCTTTCGTGTGTCAGGCAGTCTGCCTCACATCTGAGCTGCCCAAGTGTCTAGAAACTAGAACTTTTTCTTCCAGCTCCCAAATGAACAGTACCACCCAGAGCAACAAGGTCCATTCAGACACCTGCTAGCACCCTCACACGTATTTTTGTAGAGCATTTTGGAGTTGGGATTGCAAGAAACGGGCATATGTGTTTTCATGTCATTGTTGGGACACAGCTCGGTGGGAGAGCCTGTGGTTAGAGTGGCCTAGACCTGAGTTCCAGAGACCAAACTCAGGTCATCAGGCTTACCCAGCAAGTGCTTCCAGATGCTGGGCCATCTCACAGCCCCTTTCGTTCGCTTATTGACTGTTGTTGCTGCTGTTTTTTGTTTTGTTTTGTTTTTTCACAGTGGGTCACGTGATCCCAGCTGGCCTCAAACTCCCTTACAGATCTGCAGAAGGTCTTGATCTTAAAACTCCCAATCTTCCCGGCTCCACCTCTCCTCTCCAAGTACTGGGCTTATACGTGGCACCACCCCCACCCCCAGTTTATGAATTATTAGGGGTCATACAGCCTAGGATTCATTACACTACAACAGCCCTCTACCGACAGAGCTAGATCCCCAGCCCCAAGAACTGCGGCTGGAAGCAATGATAGCACACCTCCTCATCTGTGGCGACACACCCCTTAAGCCTCACGTCATCTTGCTGCCTCTGTGTTCTACAAACCCTGAGGAGAGGAGAGAAAGGAGGACATCCAGGTGTTGATGTCTGCTCTGGAGCCCAGGTGTAGTGGAACTCAAGCAGGAAAATCACAAAACAGTACGGGTTCCTCTCTCTACACTGCCCCCATGCTTTCTCTGGGTTCTACTTGCCTCCTTTTCCTCTCAAAGCTTACCACAGCCGGGCGTTGGTGGCGCACGCCTTTAATTCCAGCACTCGGGAGGCAGAGCCAGGCGGATCTCTGTGAGTTCGAGGCCAGCCTGGTCTGCAGAGCGAGATCCAGGACAGACACCAAAACTATATAGAGAAACCTTGTCTGGGAAAACAAAAACAAAAAAACAAACAAGCAAACAAACAAAAAGCTTACCACACATTACATGGACAGGCATATGCTTTGTGGATGTCAAATACAAAACAAATATTTTTTTGACAAAAAGGCATTCTGAAGACTTCCTGTGTGACTCTCTCCGTTTTTCCTGCCAAATTCCCTGTACTTAAATTTTTAAATAATAACAATGGCCAAAACCTAGTGAACTATAACTTGCCCCTTGGGACTCCCAGGTGGTCAGGGTTCTTCCTGTAGGTAGGAGGTAACCAAGCTGCCAGGTCTGTCCTGAACAGGCTCTCTTATAGGTATATGGACCACAGCAGAGGGGTCCTGTCTGCAGTGTACAGGGTTTCAGGCAATTCAGGAAGGCCCAAGCCATGTTCCACACTCCTACAGAGCCTCCCCACAGCAGGGCACCAAACATGTGGCAAATGACTGCTAGTCATCCACCAAAGCTTCTGTCGCCCCTCCCCCTTTTCATGACTGGTAACTCTCAGTTTTTAACTATGCACATAAATATCTAGAGTAAAAACCATATTTCCAAACCTTCCATTAAAGCAAGTCCAAAGGGCGGGAAGATGGCTCAGAGAAGTACTTGCTATGCATGCAGGGGGTCCTGAGTTCGGATCTCTAGTGCCCTTGTAAAAAGCTAGGCAGAGTGGTGGCACCTGTATCCCTAGAACTGGGAAGGCAGAAACGGGGATTCCTGGATCTCACTAGTCAGAGGGACCACAGCATCGGTGAGTTCCAGGCTCCGTAAGAGACCCAAGCCTGAAAAATAAGACAGTACAATAGAGGAAGACACCTGAACTAACCTCTGGCTTCCATGTGCATGTACATCTGTTTGTGCTGGAAGAAGTGCTGCCAGGGGCATTGGCGTGTATGTGTGTACACACACATACACACATACCACACACATACATACACCACACACATACATATACACATACCACACACACATGCACACATATACATACACCACACACACATACACACATACACACACATACATACACCACGTACATATATACACATATACACACAAATACACACATACCACACACACATACATACACCACACGCACAAATATACATACACACATACACACACCCCACACACATACACCATACACAAATGCACACACCACACACACATACACACATACATATGCCACACACATACATACACAAACACCACACACACACACACACACCACCACCACCACCACCACCACTCACATTTTAAAAAAAGCAAAAGCAAGCATGAATGCCCTCCTCTCTGCTCTCTTACAAGAAGACTATGTGATGGCTGGAGTTTCTGGCAGCCTTCTTGAACCCTGTGGATGAAGGCCACACCCCAGAGATGATGGAATACAAACCATGGCGCCAAATGCCCAATGTAGTCACGGAACACCACATAAATCCCACCTCCTCGCCGTCAGTGAGAAACGAGAGGGGCAGGCGGGAGGTGGAGTCACAGGTGATGACAGCCAGGAGGGCGGGCACATGGCTCAGGTACCGCTTCCGGCATCTCCTCCTCGTTCCCCTGAGTCCCCTCTCCCCCACAGTTTCGGTCTGAAATTTTGCCAACAGTGGGCACACAGCACCGTTAACTTTCTGCTATTTGGATCTTCTGCTTTAGGTGGGCACTCTAACCTCTAACTGGTACGTAGTAAGCGGCACCCTACCCGGTCACCACAGCGGTAGGTGTGGGACCCGTTCTTAAGGGTGCGCATCAGCTTTGCTTTCTCAGCTCTGCCCCACCCCGAGGATCTGTCCACCCCACTCCATCCCTGGTGCCGAATCAGTATCTAGGGTCACGATGGAAATTCAACAGATATTTGCTAATGACAAACTTGGAGGGACACAAAAGAAATGCCTGCGCGTTGCAGGGCGTTATCAGGAGCGTGAGAGGGAAAGAAAACTATTTTTCTTGCCCTAGGAAACCTGGCAGATGTTCTGTTTGCTTTAATTAACTCCCTGGCACTCCCTCCTGGCACAATGGTCATTGTTTGGATCAGAGTAGTCTTGTCCGCTCAGCCTTCAGGAATTATATGCTGAGGGATGGGCCAGAAGAAAAGTCAGGGGGTTCCAGGGAGGGTACCCATGCACAGGAGCCGGTTTAGAGCAAGGGGGACCCCAGGGCCTTGAGCATGCTAGGCAAGCACTCTACCCACAGACCACATTTCCTACCCCTACTCCTGTTATTTTTCATGTTTGTTTGTTTGTTTGTTTTTGAGAAAGAGTCTAGTTGTGTAGCCCAAGTGGGACTGGAACTCATGGTAACCCTCCTGCCTCAGCTGGAATGATAAGCATGTGTCACCTTAAACAACACAGGATCTGACTGGGTCCCAGGCATACCTGTTGGTCACCTTTGTAACAATAATTTCCATTTCCAACACAGAACTGATCCCCTTTATCCTGCACACAGAAAGAAGCCCAGCTCTTCCCTTTAGCCAAATGTGAGTTACCTATGAGTCCTAGGCAGGGTTGAGGTCACCTGGGCCTCTGCTTCTCACCTCAGTTCGGCAGCTTCCCCATTGCTGACCCACTTTCCCACTGCAAGAGCAGAGTGGGGAGGGGACTGAAGGGGAGCCAGGACTAGCTTCTGGAAGCAGCACCAGAGCCAGGCAGGCAGCTGTCCTCCTGGCCTCCTCTCCACCTTCTGTCGCTCTGCATGGCATACTGCGGGCATGCTGCCAGCCCCACACATCCTATCCTAACGACAGAAGGGCTTGCAGGGCACACAAGTCCTGTGCCTCCTTCCTCCTCTCGGACACACGGGCCTCCCTGCATGCACTGCCAAATGCACTATCTGAATGGAGTGTCCAACTGGAAAAGAAAAGAGAGCCAAGGTGCAAGCCCACACCCCTCCCCCCAACCCCCCACCACACACTCAGGTGTGAGAAATCCAAAGCCTCGGCTTGGCGGGGCCCATCCATCACCTGTTACTACTGGGTGGTGAAAATAATTGAGTAGGGCCAAGCAACAACACTTTAGTAAAATAATAGGTTATTAACATAGATCAGATGCCTCACATGGAGAAGGGTAGCCAGAGTCCAGGCCAGCTTCCTAAAGCCCGGCCTCCAGCCTGTCCAGGTGCTGGAGTAAGCGTGCACTTAGGCAGACGTCCCCTAGTCCACTCTCACAATGCCTTTCCCCTCCCATCTTTCATTTTCTTCACCAGGGGCCACGACCTTCCTATTCACTACAATGAAAAAGACCAACATTCTGAAAAGGGACTCACTGACTGGTGCTCATACATACACTCTGTGGCCCCTGTGGATGTTCCCGAGAGCGCGGCCCTCAGGCAGACAGTGACCACCTATCACTAAACAGATAGCAGGGGACAAAGAGGTCATCCCTTCTTGTCACCTTCTGTCCCACTCTCAATAAGCCTCCTCTTCCTTCCCAACCCCCGAGCTACTGCTCTCTGGCTGCAGGCTAATCATGCCCTGGTGGATTGTGCATTTAGCATTCTTTTAATCCCTACCTCAAATGACCAAGAACCAGCTACCAGTGGGAAAAAAATGTGTGTCTAGACAAGGGATGGAAACTCAGGAACCTCCCACTAAAGGCAGACACTGGAGCCAGGTGAGTGTGACTGAGGGGACACTAAGACTGTCAGGAGATGACCGTTCACTTAGACAGCATTTGCTTGGCATCAGGATACAATCTTAGGTCTAATAACTCATTCAAGGTAAAAAGGATGCTTTCTAAGATAGCCATAAATATTACTTCCAAGAAACAAAACTTTAGCCAGGAATGGTAGCATATTCTCATAATCCCTTCACTGGAGAGCCTGGGAGAAAGGATAGAAAACTCCAAGCCAATCAAATCTAGTGAGTTCCGCTATCAGAATACCCAACCTCAAAACTCTCGGTCAAGCAAAAATATGGGCTGGGGATGTAACTCTGTGGGTAGAATGTTTGCTCAGCATACAAGAAGCCCTTGGGTTCAATCCCTGGCATTGAATCAACCAGGTTTGCAGTAATCCCAGCACTTGGGAGGTGGAGAAAGGAGGATCAGAAGTTCAAGGTCATTCTTGGCTACACAGAAAATTCACAGCCAGTCTTGGGTACATGGAATCCTGTCTCAAAAGGGAGGAAAAGAAAAGATACGCAATGGCTTGGTTACATTCCACATCTCATTATTTCCAACTAGAGACTCAAGTCTATGTTCCACATCTCATTGTTTCCAACTAGAGACTCAAGTCTATGAGAGCAAAGACCATGGCATCCTTTCCCTGCATTCCTAGGCCCTCAGTGGGATCGAGGATGCTGGTGGCTTGACACCTTCCCGAGGTTGCTCTTTTTTTAAATCTCACTGTCTCCCTGCTTTGAAGGAAGGCAGGACCTTCAGAGACAGAATCTGGAAACAGTTTCACCCTTTTGATGAGTCCAAAGGAAGACATCGCACATTTCCTAGAGCCACTTGGCGGATGGCTTGGGGAAAAATGGTTCCAGTCCACAGGGGTGCTAATTAGAATCAATTAAAACTCTGCTGGGCTGCCCTGGCACTCGGCTACCTTGTAGGACTTGCTCAGCCCTGTGAAAATCAAAGAGGACTCCCGAGAGAAAGAGATCCTGTTGTGATAGAGTCTGCAGTAATTGGCGTATGAACTCACTTACCCTGACAAGCCTCTTGACCCCACCCCAAGCCAGCCAACACCCCCAGGAAGTCAAATCTTGGCTGTGTTTGTCAAGAGGATCAAGGGCCTACAGTTGCTGACACCATGATGAACTCTCCCCCATTTAAAAAAAAAATCAAAGAAATAAAGAGGTCTGGGAATACAGCTCAGTGTTAGAGTATTTGCCCAGCATGAGGGAGGTCCAAGGTTCAAGTCCCAGAACTACTGGATAAATAGATAGATGGATGGATGGATGGATGGATGGATGGATGGATGGATGGATGGATGGACGGACGGATGGACGGACAGACGGACAGACATCCATTAATACTTCATGGTTTTTCACATGTGTCTACCAATGAACAGTCATTATTGCATGCTAGAACAGCCATCTCACCCCAGAAGAAACCAAGAACTGGGTTGCCATCTGAAAGCCAAGGTATGCCCCACCTCTAACCCAAGTAACAGACTATCTGACGGTGAGACAGGCAATGCACATGACCACTAAACCTACTGTGGTGGGGTCGGGTGGAGTGAATTTCTCAGTCAAGTTATCAAGTCACAAATTTAAAAATTGTGACTAAACATATGGTTTGTCGGATGCCAGTGATGGCTTCATGGAGCCATTTTAAATTCAACACATCAATTCATTCATTTTTCGAATGAAAAAAAACCACTCCTGTATTTTAATAAGGCCCTCATCCACATTTTGTAAACGCAAACGAAACCCAAGTTTGCTCCCCGTGAAGAATTTCTGGGACGGATAACTCTATGTCCACACTGCTAAGGCAGGGCAGCTGAGGAGAGAAGCCAGTGTATGCGAAGGCCACCAATAGCCTAAGACAGGACGCCTAAGCAGGGACTGCTGACTGTGCACACAGGGACACCAGCCATGCTGATCTTGGGGTACAGACAGCACAGACCTCCCAAGTCTTAGTGCTTGGTGTCCTGCTCTCAGTACCCCTGTGTGTCCTCTCCTGTGGCCCTGGCTAGTACGACACCAAGAAATAACCTGCATTCTGATCCTCACCTCAGACTAAGGAGGTAACTAGCAGAGCCAGATGGACTCTGGAATACTCTCCCAGATATGATCGCTCTAGCAATCCGGTGGGGCCTTCCTCACCAGCATAAACACTAAAACCAAAATAGACACGATGCACCTCTGTTTATGAACATCATGAATTCCTGCTTGTGTGCTCTGGAGACGTCAGAACTATTTATAGACACGTCTAGGAAGACCATTTTCCAAATGGCCATTTCCAAAGCATCTGGTGAGAGCCCAGGGTAGTTCCACTCCTTTGACCTGACAGCACAGTTGCTTCCCAGTGATAGGCAAATGGAGAGGAGCTCGAGTGATTCCATGAAGAAAAGGTTCTGTCTGCAAAGGACGCTTAGAGTCTGCAATACCGAAGTCATTGTAGCTTTAACAGCCAATGCAGGGCCTAGAACACAGTCAATAAATGTCTGCTGAAGGAAGAGCCAGTGCACTGCCTACAGAACTTTCGAGGATCTATGGCCCCTCTAATTGCTGGACGTGCTAGCCTGCTTTTCATCCTAAGTACCTTGGGACAAACCATGTCTTCCTCCTATCCACAGGCTGAGCTAAAGAAGGTGCTGGGGAGGGATTGCATTATCCGCATTTGTTGTCAGCTCTCAATGCTCTCCTCAAAAGCATTCGACAGCCCGATGCCTTCAACCTGCAAGTCTGCATGTGCCTGCAAGTGTGCCTGCAAGTGTGGGATGGCCAAGCTCAGCTGTGCTCTCTCGGGCTGCCTTGATCTTTCCTTCCCAGTTTGGCTTGCCATGTTCCGACCATGTAAACAGTCCAACTTTAATGTTTAACTCTGAGGACCATAAAAACATCAGTCAGAGGCACAGACTGGAGCCTAAAGGACAAGAGTCAGCATCCCACCCCAGGTTAGCTCCTATGCGAGACACCAGGAGCGTGACCCTGTTTTTCCATCCTAGATCCCAGTGGAGGCCAGAGGAACATACGGAGCAGCATCCTGTCACCTCCGACACACTAGATCTCCTAACTTGGAGGGAACAGCCCTTGGTGCTGGCTCCCCTGTGACTGCTGATCTATGTATCCAAACCCCAAAAAGTTGCATAGCATGAACAGCAAAGCAATCTCCATGCCTTGCCTGGTGACTTTTATTATTGTAAGAGCAATAAGTACTGGTCTGTGGGTGACAGCCCCAGACTCACGTCCTAACCTTTCGTGCAAGCACACCCCTGTTTATCTGAGTCTCTCTTTCCGCCACTCTCTCAAAGTTATTAATCTCTCTCAAAGTGTTCTCCTTATACAGGAGATGCCTCATGAAATAAAGGTCTAAAACAGGCTGAACCTAGATTTGGAAAAGAAACTCCTCGTGTCCTTTGCTCTACTAAGACTTCACCTTCATACCGCATAGTCCTTTGGTCACACTTGGAAGAGCTGAGCTGGGCCAGCCCTCTCTGTCCCAGCCAGAGGGAAACTAGATAAAGAAAAATCAAAGTGCCTACAGAGGTCAATTCAAACACCCACAGAAGGGTCTAACGTGTATCTGCAATCCAAGGCCCTGTACTCTTAGAAGCACCCCCTATGCAGGTAAGCAATGCACCAATACCACTTCCATGGACTATTCCAGTCCATTCCATTATTCCAGCTCAACCACTGCAAGAAGACTTCCTAAACCATCACATCCATAGACCTACGAACTCAACCTCCTTAGGTCCGGACTGCTGCCTATCTGCACCATCTACTTGACCCTTAAACAGACTCAGATTTGAACACACATATACTGTTCTCCCACTTGCCTGTAAACCGAATGCAGGGTGCTCCCTTGCAACCCCACCTTTCTCAGAGTAGGCATGCTATATAAACTTATTTGTGAATGCATGTGGAAGAAAGGTCAAGTATTAATACTAGATCTCAAACCTCCAGCCCCGTGGAAATAAATAAGGCTTCCAATGCCTTGTTTTTCTTTTGGAAAGGACAGGTGTGCGTGTCGTTTGGCTTCGGCAGTGTGGGATGGGCTACAGAAGGCCATGGGCAGATTTTATCATTGCCACGTTGCCATTTGCTGCTGCTCGCATATTTGTGAAAAATTATCCTTTCGGGATAAAATTTTCCACAACTGCTTCAGATCCAAAATAAGTCATACTCTGTCTCTGTCTCTCTGTCTCTCTCTCTGAAAATTTGAACAATAGCCAGTCAGCCATGGAGAAGTCAGGCATCAGTAAAACAAAAACAAAACAAACAAACAAAAACAGAACGACATGGTTTCGTCTTTCAAAATCAATGCAAGCCTTTCTTCTGAAACGAACTTCAAGACTCGGGAACTTTCCATTTGTGTAGACCTCACCAAGGATGTGCCTTGTTGATAATGTGAGATCACGGGATGGGGACAGATCACAAACAAGAGGCATGTGTATTTCTTCATTGTACTGGCTTCAAGTTTCACACATTCCCAAAGTCGTGTTCCTCTTCCCCTATCTTCTAGAACATAAAAATGTGCTGTACTTGCAAAACTCTCAGAGTTCACTGGGCCTGAGCTAAAGCGCAGGGAGATGGGGGTAAAGGGTATAGATAACCCAGGGAACTTCCCGGCAGCTCTCGCAGTTAACCATTTGTAAAGGAATATTGTCTACAACTGCTGCCGACAATGGACTCTTTGGCCGTTTTAGCTCTCGTCTAGAAAACAACGTTCAGGCACAATATTTGTTTTAAGACTCTGGCTCATGCATGTATATTCTGATGCCCATAAAACAGGACAAAAGTTTGGAACTCTCTGGTCACCTTAGCTAGCAAATGCATCTTTCATTTGGCCGTATCAGTTCCAAAACATCTGCAGTCTGCAGAACACTACAATATCGGGGAAACTTCTAAACCTGACCCCTTA
>CABHPR010142739.1:0-14820 GCA_902168415.1 Peromyscus melanophrys | reverse complement strand
AAGAAAGAAAGAAAGAAAGAAAGAAAGAAAGAAAGAAAGAAAGAAAGCAAAAGAAAAAAGAAAAAGTTGTCATGTAGTAATTCATACAAATTGCATGATATGTTCTGAATACATTTGAACACAGATACACTACTAGTCTTCCCTGCAGATTTTGAAAAGAAAACCTTAAGTTTTGACATGACACGTATATATATATATATATAGCTCAAACCCCAAAAGAGAATAGGTAAAAAGGGGAGAAACTGGTATAATTTCTTGCAATAGGGCAAAAGAATGGAGCTCCCCTCCTGATGAGCGGACAGACCAGCAACTTGTTGGGCTGAGTTCTTAAAAGACTCCTAGGCTGCTCACAACAGAAAGCTGACACTGACCTTGTAGAAGCCGAGAAGAGAACAGAAAAGCTACCGACTGGACTTCTACTGGGTCCCAAATCTCCTCACACCTCCCATCCCTTCTCTCATGTTCCAACTGTCTCCTTCGCTGCCTCTTAACCAGCCATATCTCTGACAGACTGTCCCAACCGTGTCTAAAGCACTGACCAGAGAAACCAACGCCCTTCCAGAAGCCAGATCCCCAGTCAGTAGAATTAGACTGTGCCTACATTAGTGAGAGAGAGAGACAGACAGGCAAAGAGAGATAGAGAGACATAGAGAGAGACAGAAACTCAGAGAGACAGAGACAGGGGGAAGGGGGAGAGGGAGTGAGAGAGACTGACTGTGTGCATGTGTCTGGAGACAGGGTTTAATGTAGCCCACGCTGACCTCAAGCTACTATATGGCCTAGGATGACTTTGAAATCTTGATTATTTTGCTTCCTCCTTTCAAAGTGCTGAAATTATACCAACATCTCCACCTAGGCCACAGTATTAATAACTAACTAAATAGTCACAACTTATATAAAAAAAATCTATGACTAGTCCAGTCTCTAAGGAAATTAATAAAATCTGGAGCTAATCGGGCTGTTCCTTGGCTTTAAAATCCTTCCCTGGCTCCTCTATATTACTCTCAGTCTAAAGCCGACACTCCCCAACTGCTGTTCACCTGTGACACGGCTAAGTCAGAAAGGAGAGGGAGCAGGACAGATTCTAGGTGACAAAATCTGACTTGTCCTCATGCTTCCAACTCACTCCCGACCCCCGCGCTTCATGGCAGTCCCATTTCTCTTCGCTTCAGATCTCTGCTTAAAATTGTCTCCTCCAAAAACCGCCCTGGCTCCACAAGACCAGACTGGGGCCCTTGGGGTGCTCTGATGACGTCATGGCGTGCCTTCCACGCTATATGATATGTCCCTTCGTTTATCTGTTCCCTGATTTAAACATAAATGCTCAAAGCCCATATCTAGCCTGTCCCCAAGGCCTTAGCATGACCATAGCCCATGGCGGGTGTTCCAGAATGAGACGTTGAATGAAGGAATGATCTAGAAAGTAGGAAGCAAAAAGAAGAGATGAGTATGCTCGATTCCTTCCCTCAGTAACAGCGAATGAACCCAGAAGGACGTGCTGCCTGGATTTGTCACCAGTGAGGACTCTGGACTCAGCTGTCCACAGCCCTTTCATTGCAACAACCTTTCGTCACAATGTAGCAATAAATGTGTCTCATTAACAGTGAATAAAAGGGAAAGGGAATGAATCGGATCAAGCACATCACATACATGTATTAAAATGTCACAACGGAACTCACTGATTTGTGTAATCGATACATGTTTATAAAAATCGCAAAAGAGAGCTGGGAAGACAGACGGCTTAGTTGGAGAAAGTGTGTGGTGCCATGTAAGCAACAAGGGCCTGAGTTAGAGTCTCCAGGACCCATATTGAAAATATTAAAAAAGCCAGGAGTGGTAGTGCCCGCCTGTCATCCCAGGCTTGAAGAGGAAGAAACTGGAGGATGCCTTAGGGCTTGCGGGTCAGTTAGTCTAGCTGAATCTGCATGTTCTAGGTTCAGAGTGAGAACCTGTCTCATAGGTAGAGAGCAATTGGAAAAGGCACTTCAAGGTGATCTCTAGCACGCTTCTGGCTCTTCCTCTGGGTGTGGATCAGAATTTGCACCACAGGAGAACCCCCATACTCTCTATCTATGCTCTACTAGTCTCAGGTCCAGCTTTCCTCCTCATACTGATGTATTCTGAGCTGCGTGTGATCAGAGGGGACCAGGCTCACACGCTTTGAAGATATTATTAAAATATCTCAGGTTGTTCGGCTGTACTTGACTTGATTTTTTTAAAAATGTCTTTGTAGGCAAGCAACAGACTGCTGTAGATTAATAGAGGTGACCCACCAAAGGTCCACAGGTTCTCTATAGAGAACCAACCAAGGGTTCATCCTGAGCCTGGGGGAACCTGGAGACAAGGTTTCTACTGACAATGATTAGGTAGGGTGACTGAAGTCATCTTGGGGCTCACGGAACTTCTCGGGTCTAAGAAGATCCTCCTACTGTGATGCTCAGCTTCTCCAAAACGAAAAAACCGATGTCCGTTCACCACCGCCTTGACGTTGGCATCAAGCAGAGAATTGTCATAGCAGAAGCTCAGCATGACGCAACTGCTAGAGACAGAACTATCTCCAGCCTGAAGGAGAAGGAGCAACTGACGGCAGAGGTACAATGTTGAGCTACCTCCATCCCAAGAGCCTGAGCCTCCCCAGCCCGACCATGCTGCAAGCCTGGAGGCTTCCTGGTGGAGGCTTGCATCCTACCCAATTCTCGACCCATCTGTGAGCTACAGTTCAGCCCTCCAAACACCTCAGGTAATTCCTATTGCAGGCAGGTGATAAGCACAGGCCTGAACTCTTGGTGCACGCATAACCTTCAGCCCAGCCAGGACCCATCCTCCCCTCTGCCCCACCTTCGATGACTAGTGATAACCATGCCCAGTAGACCAGCAGCTGGGAAGGAGCAAGGTGAGATGGCGTAAATGGCAACCCAACCTGGATATGCACCACTGAGTTTTCCCCAAAACGGACTTTGAAACTTGTCAGACCGGTTTAAAATTAGCTAATGCCCAGGAGAATCATTTATTAAATGCATCTGGGATGATTCATTTAGATCCACTCCAGTTCTGAAATGATAAACGGCAGTGAAAATGACTGTATTTATCTCCCCGAAAGAGGACACAAATGCTCTTACCGCCCTCGAGTAAACGACGGGATAAAGAAAGCAAGTAAAGACTTAAAACCAGCATATTATCCACGGGAAGGAAAAGAGGGCTAAGAAGAAGTAAGGTGCAGGCTGAGATGCCAAGCGGCTCCCGGAGTTCCCTGGCCCAAGGAAACATCTGCTAGCAAGGACACTGCTTAATGTATGTTGATCCCAGTCCTGTTTTGTTTTGCAACCTGTAATGTTTTGGACTTCACTGTGTATTTGTAATTGACGGTGGAGTTCAGTCCCCAGGATTTGCCTGCCTTCCCTGGGCTTGGCCAACCTCAGGAACTCCCATCATAACTCCTTCCTTTTTCCTTCTCTGACGTAAAGCACCAGGATAAAAATCAGGTATGTAGATGACTGGAAGGCAAGTGGAAATCGAAATACTAGACAGCTGAATCATGGGTAACGCATTGCGCAAGCATGAGGGCCTGAGTTCGGATCTCCACTCCCACACAGAAAAGCCAGGTATGGCAGTGCACGCTTGTAACCCCAGCACTGAATAGAGCAGAGACAAGTGGATCCTGGGCATCCACTAGCCAGACAACCTAGGTGGAAAAGGGAGCTCCAGGTTCAGTGACAGACCCCATTTAAGATAATAAGGTGGGAAATGATAAAGGTGCCTGAAGGTGACCTCTGACCTCCACACACATGTGCATAGGTGTGTGCACCTGCACGTACACACAAACATGCATTGGTGGTGGTGAGGGGGGTACAACTGAATTGGTAAAAGTCATAATCTAACACACATACAAAAAAAATCTTATTACCAAAGATAATTGCTTCTCTCACTCATTTCCCAGGCTGGAAGTCCAGTGTCTGCTTTACTTTGACCTTCGAGGTCATCAGGAAGACCTAACCAACTACCTGTGCCTGTTGAAGTTAAGGACCTTCAATGGGAACCTACTGCTGCCATTTTCCTAAAGCCATAGAATTTCTGAATGCTTACCTTGACACCCACAGATTTATGCACTGCCCTTGACCAGAGGCACTTATTTTTGTAGCAGAGGCCAATACAGAAAGCCACAACTGGTTAACTGCAGCTGATCCATCAACAACCCAACCCTTACACCTACTGTTCAGGCAACATTGTGGAAGAGGAATGCACAGACTCTAAGAGACTGAGGGCCAAGACATCTGCTGTAAGATGGTGTCTTCCATGTACTACGGCGACGCTGCACCCATGACATCTCAACAATACAGTCACCTAAACATGACTTGCACAATGACAAGACCTGCTGACATGTCAACACGCGTGGGAGGAAATCTCACAAGGCCCCATCCTTAGATGAAGAGCCACAGGCAACTAATATCTGCTGACAGAGAATCAGTCTTCTCTGAGGACGAGTCCCTGCCTGATAAATTATCCAATCCCAAGAAACCAGCCCTAAAAACACATAAGAGCAACATGAGATGAGATCAGCAGGCTGTGTTTATATATATATATATATATATATATATATATATATATATATATATTTACATATATAATTACATATATACATATATATGTAATAATAATTGAATAAGAGGTCATGAACTGGGGAGGGGCATGGGAGGAGCTGGAGAGGGAATGGAAATAATATACAGTACTCATGTATGAAATTTTCAAAAGAAAGAAAAAAAGGCTTGAAATAAAGCCAAAGGTCAAAGAAAGAAAAGAAGGGAAGGAGGGGGAGAGAGATGGAGGGGGGGAGGCGGAGGGGGGAAGGGACCCTGAATTGTCAAGGCCAGCAGAGCTGGCACTGCTGTGGACTCTCTCCTCCTCCAGCTTCAACAGCTGCTTTCTCTTTTCCATTTGATTTTCCATCAGGAAGCTAGAGTTTTCTTTTTCCTTGGCTTCCAATCTGAGCTCTGGGCAGAGCCATAAAATTCCTCAGTCATTTATGGCCTGTTTTTCCTTTATAGTAGAAAAAGCACTAATCCCTCAGATTGAAATGTGATGTAATCAAGAAATGTGTCCATAAAGCAGTTAGCTGGAGCCTGACCCAGCACTCAGAGTTTATGTAAAGACCCTCCAGCACTTGATAGAATGTGGTCTCAGTCAGAGCCCTGTCACGGGTGAGGACCTGGTTCAAGAGTCTTCTGAACAATCCTTACCTCTCACTGATATGTAACAACAATACTCTCTGGGAGAAAGAATACATGCTCTGCAAAATGCTTCTAAAACACCAGCCTCAGGGGCTGGAGAGATGGCTCAGCATTTAAGAGCACTGGCTGCTCTTCCAGAGGATCCAAGTTCAATTCCCAGCACCTACACAGTGGCTCATAACCATCTGTACCTCCAGTTCCAGGGGATGTGACACCTCCATAGGACCTTGCATTCATGTGATGCACAGATATCCACACGGGCAAAATGCTCATACACACATAATGTCAATGTCAGCCTGGGACAGAGCCATGCACCTCACTGTGAGTGAGTGTCCCAGCCACAAGGAAGGAGGGACTCCCAGGTGAGTCCTAGGAAATGACAAAGCACCAATGCTGTGGGATGGTCTGTATGTCAAATTGCTCTGATTGGTCAATAAATAAAACACTGATTGGCCATTGGCCAGGCAGGAAGTATAGGCGGGACTAACAGAGAAGAGAATTCTAGGAAATGGAAGACTGAGGCAGAGAGACACTGCCAGCCGCCACCATGACAAACAGCATGTGAAGATGCCGGTAAGCCACAAGCCATGTGGCAAGGTATAGATTTATAGAAATGGATTAATTTAAGATATAAGAACAGTTAGCAAGAAGCCTGCCACGGCCATACAGTCTGTAAGCAATATGTCTCTGTGTCTTTACTTGGCTGGGTCTGAGCTGCTGCGGGACTGGCAGGTTAGAGAGATTTGTCCTGACTGTGGGCCAAGCAGGACCAGAAAAACTCTAGCTACACACCAAAACCTAAAGTTAGTCTCCAAGTCAGCCCCAAGGACCATGTACACATCTCTGCAACCAAATGCTGAGATCCACCTTCGCTGCAAAGCTTGAACAATACCTGACTTGGCCCATGTCATTCTATATGAACAGTCTCCATAAGGGTAGAACTGTCTTTGCTTTATAAATGTCACTGCCCATAGACACAGCAAGAATGAACTCCTGGAATATCATTAAGTCCTGCTGGTCAGGACTCTGCCCACACTATTTTCATATATAAACAATTATACAATCTGATTTTCTTTCTTTTCCTTAGGCTCAGGTGCCTGCAACAAGACATGGGAGTCTACTTTCTTCTTCTTCCTCCTCCTCCTCCTCCTCCTCCTCCTCCTCCTCCTCCTCCTCCTCTTCTTCTTCTTCTTCTTCTTCTTCTTCTTCTTCTTCTACTTCTTCTTCTTCTTGAGACAGGGTCTCACTATGAAGTCTTGGCTGGTCTGGATCATGTTATGTAGACCAGGATGGCCTTGAACTCAACAGAGATCAGCCTGCCTCTGCCCCTTGAGTGCTGGCACTAAAGGCAACCACCACCACACACTCTACTTTAAAAAAACAGAACAGAACAGGCAGTGGTGGCACAAGCCTTTGGTCCCAGCACTAGAGAGGCAGAGGCAGGCAGATTTCTGAGTTCAAGGTCAGCCTGGTTTATAGAGTGAGTTCCAGGATAGCCAGAACTACACAAAAAAAACCCTGTCTTGAAAAAACAAACAAAACAAAACAAGACAAAAGCAAACCAACAAAAGAACAAGCATTAGCCTTGATGATCAAAAGGGGGGAGGGAACCGCTAGCAGAAAAGAATACCGAGTCTCTCCTGCTCAGCACATTGGCCACCTCCACAGCCCTGGGCATGGACTGTTTGCATTTAGTGACAAGAGGAAGATTGTGAGGAAGCGTTTCCAGACGACATATAGAGTTCTCAGTGCTGTCCCCCGAACAGTGCTGCACAATGAAATGAGTTTGGAAGCATTGCTCCCATCCCGGTCATCTGTGGAAAGCAGAAATCAGAGGCAGGCGGTGCAAAGTCCTGCAGGGTGCTGAGCTTCTCAACCCACCACCTTGCCATCTTACTTGAGTGTACCCTGAGCATTAACCATGTCTGTCACATCAACCCCTTTGACTATGTGGTACACAATCTGCGGACCCCGATCCAGGGGAACTGTTGCAACTCAGACCAAGGAAATCAAGCCAAGACCAAGCATGGTAGCATATGCCTTTAATCCCAGCACTTGGGAGGTAAGGGTAGGTCTTTGGGTTCAAGGCCAGCCTGATCTACATAGTGAGTTCCAGGACAGTCAGGGACCCTGTCTCAAAAAAAAACAAACAAGGAACAACAAAAAAGAATCAAGTCATTCCAATGGGCTGATGGAATCACAAAAACGAACATACCCTGATACTTCACAGAGGACCAAGGAGACACAACTAAAGAAAAGCCGACCTAAGAAAGTCAAACAACACCAAACCCAAATCCTCTCCTAGCTAGTCTTAACCACTCTTCCCACATAGAGAGACCAACCACCCACGGGCAGGCAATGTGGTCACTGCAACCAAGAAGACAAGTTTCAAGTTCGGTCAGTGCAGAGGGTAGTCACTCAGACCAGCCTCAGCCAAGGTTGAGCAACAGATTGAAAGAACAAGTGAAAGTCCTAGGGTACTAAACCTTCTGGAAAACGTCAGCGGCATTAACTCACCACCAATAAACTTGGATGGATGGAAAAATGAATGATGGATAAGGACGGACGGATGGGTGATGGATACAGATGGATGGATGGGTGATGGATATAGTGGATTATAACATGACAATCACCCCACTAGGGATCAGCAAACCTATTCTTTCACATCTACATTTACTAGATCCTTTTTTTTTTACTTTGATCAAACCACTTAACTTCCAAGCTATTTGTTTCATTTATAAATGAGTAGTTAATGAATATCTGATATTAGACAGTGGAGTTCTTTTTCATTTTCAGTTGGAAGGAAAATGATGTATGGGAATTTCCCACACATGACTGTCCATAGGAGAAACAAGAAGGATAATGAAGAAGGGTAAGAGAAAGCAAGGAGAGAAGGCATGGTGACCACTAGATTCCCTTTGGAATACAGCTTCCACATGTAACTGATAATGATAATCCATGCATAATAGTTCTGATATCAGTAGCTCTGGAGCCAGGTCCTGACTACCTAGGCATGTGTAGCTAATAGCCCCTATTAACTACATATTATTATCCTAAAATCCAAAAGATCTGGGTGCTGGTCATCTGCCTCAGCCACCAAGTCATCACATCATTTCCTTGGGTCTTGTTCCTCAAATGTCAAACTAGGAATGTAGATTTATTACTTTGGTGGTTCGAATAAGAATGGCCCATATATCTGAACGCTTAGTCACCAGGGACTGGAACTCTTTGACAGAATTAGAAGGATTAGGAGGTGTGGCCTTGTTGTAGGAAATGTGTCCCTGGGAGTGGGCTTTGAGGTTTTCATAAGCCCATACCCAGGCTAGTGTTTCTCTCTTTCTATCTCTCTGTCTATCAAAAAGGGTGTAGCTCTTAGCTCCTTCTCCAGCACTGTGCATGTCTGCCTATTACCATGCTTCCTGTCATGATGACAATGAACTGTCTCTGAAGCTGTAAGCCAGCGCCCAATAAATGCTTTCCTCTATAAGAGTTGCTGGGGTCATGGTGTCTCTTCACAACAACAGAATAATGACTAAGACAACAACCCCACTAGTTTGAAGGGAAAAAATAAGAAGAGAACATACATATTGTTAAACAAATGCATAAACATTATGTAGTCTCACGATGGATGAGACCAAAAACACCACATTCTCTGAAGTCTCTGTACAATAATCACAAGAGGCAGAGCTGTCCTGGGCTGGCTGGGATGCAGCCAGTGCTGGGGAAACTCACCATCTACTACGGGACATGAACACTAAACTCTCTAACCCTGGATGCCAATGGCTCCCAGGAAACCGGAGGCACCACTATCTGATGTTGAATGCCACTTGCAAGGACTTCAAGAGATGGGGGCTCTTGGAAAACAGAAGGTTTCGGTTCACTGGGGGCATGTCTGCATCCTTAGCTGTTACAGATCCAGTCCTGAAGAGCAGGCAGGCAAAGAAGCATAAGGGTCCATGCATGCACATCTTATCCATTCCCACCTGATCTTTAGGACCAAGGTCAATGTCAACCCCTCTGGGAAGCCTTTCTTTCTTTGTCTCTCCCTGAACAATCTTAACATGTCAGCCTTTATAGAACTGCTTGAGCTGCAAAATGGAGGTGCTGAGAACAGGGACCTCCCTCTTCTTTATTTTCTCACCTCTACCTCACTCACCTTAAAGTAGGCTGGGTGAGAAAGTCTTCTAGGACACGGTCTTAATTTTTTTTTCTAAATTGGGACCAACAAAAAGAAAACAGAAGCTGGGGAGATGCCTTGCTAGGTAATGTACTTGTGCAAGTGTAAGGACCAGATTTCAAATCCCCAGAGTCTGTGTGAACATCAGCCAGGTATGGTGGCTGCCTGTAATCCCAGCACCTAGGAGGCAGAAATGAAGGATTTCCAGGGCAAGGTGGCTAGCTAGACTAGCAGAGTAGGTAAACTCCAGGTTCAAGTGAGAGAAGAACTCTTCTTCAACATAGAAGGTGGGGAAAGACCAAGGAAGATGTCTGGCATTGACCTCTGGTCTCCACACGCATTTGCACAGACATGTACACCAGCCCCTCATACACATACATCTCACATATCTGAATACATACACACATACACATGCAAATAAAAAAAACCACGCAGGGTTTAGAAATCAATACTTACCTGCCTCCAAGGCAGTGTGATAATGACTATAGCGTTCTATTTTCATATTTAAAATTGCCATTTGAGATTTATTTAAATTTGAGCTGGAATGTCAGGAAGTGGCAGAGAAACCTACTTAGCATGTGCAAGATCCTAGGTTCAATCCCCAGGAGAGAGTGACAGCAAGAGAATGAGGAGAAAGACTCCATTTGGAAAGGAATAAATAAATGATGCTGAGTTCCCTAAAACCCAGATCCCATTAAAGAGGCACGTATGTTGTCAACCTTTCTGTGAAGAAGGCTACCTCACCAGCAAAGACAAATGGGATCTGGATAGCTTATAGAGTATTATTGTAACATAAACAAGCAAGTGTGCACATGCACTCGTGCTTGCACGAGAGCGCATGCGCACACACACACACACACACACACACGCGCGCACAAAATACTAGTACACATGCACCCCGATACTTAAAAATGGAATTGGTAGTGACTATTACAAGCATCTTAAGTTTTGAAGCTACTACTTGCCAAGAAGCACCTCTACTCACATCTTGCTCTCCCTGTGACCAATGATGTCTTTTCAAATGTGGACCCCACAATCCCTTGGGGGGGTCCCCTCTGTGCCATCCCTATAGCAGAACAGAGCAAGACCCAGCCCTCTTGCACTACAGAGAATAGAGCCCGGAGATGAGGCCAGAGCACCAGGCAGGGCTCAAGGGCATCCATCTGAGCTATAAATCTCCTTCATGGGGGCCTAACTTGCTCTCTAGGCACAGAGGCTTCCTCAGCCCAAGCCACAGCTGCAAATCCCCCCACCAAGGGACAGACACGTGACTCCACCCCCACCCCCCACCCCTGCTTGTTTCGGAATCTTATCTGTCTTCCTCCCTTCTTCCCCTGAAATAGTCGGGCTGTACGGGCGCCTGCACACAGTCATGATAAGCAGTGATAAAGAGAGACTCTTAAAGAGCCATGTAGGGATAAGGAGGCTGAAACCATGTTCTCCTGCAGGGGTGAGGAGGGTGCCTTCTACAACACCAGTATCCTAGAAGTACATTTTAAATCTTCACCCCCAGCAATGTTATGCGTGAGACGGACAGTCAGGCTAAGAAACCAAAATGCTGATGAACCTGGGAAGTCTCTTGCCTCCATGCCTTCACTTACATACTTTGGATGAAGATATATCACTTCTCTCTCCGAGTCCCAAAGTGCCCCTCATTAGAATTTAAATGTGTGTGACACATTTTCTTTTTTTAAGACTCTACAACCCAGTGATGTGAGTAGACCCACGGTAGCTGTCCCACTTCACAACGGAGGAACTCGAAGCTCGGAAAGGTTAAGTCTCTTCCCGGAGGTCACAGAGCTCATCAGCAGCAGAGTCGGGCTGGCGAAAATACACAAGCGAGCTGTGAACGCCACACTCTGTGACTATATGCTGGCCTACAAATGCCTGAAAGCGGGCAGCGAATGCAAACTTGGCAAACCACAGCCGTTTGCCATGCAACTCATTATAACGAGAGCTACCATCTGTCTAAGAAGCAGCCCTCAGATGAAAGGCACCCCCTAAACCCACGCGATAGTCAGACCCACAGTTCAGTCAAATGGCCTCCTTAACAACATAATCAGCCTCAAACCACAGAAGTCAAAATTTACATTTCACAATAGAGTCCTAATAACCAACATTTTTGTGTGCTTATCATCCGACAAGCATTTTCTAAGTACTTTGTATACACTATGCTGTTTATTCCAAACAACACACTTAGATATCACAGGCTTTGTGCTACAGATGAGAAATAAAAGAGGTTACCCAATTGGTCCACAGGTCATGTCGCTGGTTCAGTGGCCAGGGAAGAGGGCAGAGACTAGAACTCCCATCCTTCTAATGCAAACCCTGGCACTATGGTAACCATGGAGTTACCTGCTTCAGCATTTGGTACTCTGCTGAGCCCGTTTCAACTTCTAAGTTTAAAAATATATACACATTAATAATTACAGTAGAGGAAAGTGTGCAGAGTGAAGTGACACTCTGTGCCTTCTGCTCCAGTTTTTAATAAACCAAATATGGCTTTAAGAATTAAGTTAGGGCTGGGATGTAGCTTGGTGGTCAAGCACTTGCCTAGCATACACAAGGCCTTGGGTTCTAGCCTCAGCACTGCAAACAGTAATGTTATTATTATAGTTGCAGCTTTAAGGGTGATGCTAGATTCTAAATAAATGATTGGAATCACCCTTGCCTTTTCAAATTTTAAGGTGTGTGTATGCTCACAAGCATCCAAATGTAATTTTAATACCACATTCTAATTTCTTATGAAAGGAAGAAAAACACTTCAGCACAAATAACTTAAGCAGCTACTCGAAATGATTATCTAACCAACCCAAACATCTGTGCACAAGGTGGTACACCAAGTGATGGCAGCAGACAGCAGGACTCTTCCTGTCAGAAATCTTCCCTGCCTCTCCTGGAGAGCAGGCAGGAAGCGCCCCACCGTAAACTGTCAGACACGAAGACTTCCAAACAGAGGCACAGACAGTGGATAGGCACTACCAAGATTCAAAAGAGCGGCAGCCAGGAGCTGTGGAGAAAAAGGGGGAGGGGGGGGGGGGTGCTCTAGGAATGGGGGTGTAGAAAGAAGAACAAAAGGAGGACATGAAAGACCAGGCTTTAAGCAGGGAAGTTCCTGCTGGGAAGTCAGGGTGGCTACAGAGGAGAGAAAGGAAGATGGTGTGTATCCCACAGGCCCTGGAGGGCTGGCCAGGTAAGGAGAATGGGGTCTGTTATGCAGGCTGTGATGAAGACAACCCCTCGCACTGAGTGGGAAGGTCTATGCTACCACAATCCTACATAGATCTCACACACAAGTCCCCTGGGTTCCTTAGAAGTAAACTAACAAATATACAATAACTAATCTCCAAAGCTTCTCCATGACTTAGTTCTCAGTCACCTGAACTCCAATAAAGTATTCTTTCTAAACTGACAACCAGTAGGGTCGCCATGACCAGGCGTTGCACACCACTGGAGAGCAAAGCCTTGACTGTCGGTGTGGGAAGAGAGGTGCAGGGTCCCATGGCACATGACAGGATAATTCACGTATTGAAGCTCCCCCTTGGTGATGGTTGATATCTGTTACCAAATTGATAGGATCTAGAGTCATCCAGGAAAGAGAGTGTCAATGTGGGCTCATCTATGGTAATTATCTTAATTATGTCCCTGGAGGTAGGAAGACCTTGAATGTGGGCTGCACCATTTCATAGGCTAGGTCGGGACTTGAAAAGCAAAAAGAGAGCTGAACACAGGCATCAGAGAATTAACGCAAGGCCCTCTGCTCTTGATGGTGGATACATTGTAACTAGCTGCCTCAAATTGCAATAATCTTGACACCCTGGCCCAGCGCCCCTTCCAAGGACTGACTGTAACCTGAAACTATGAACCACATAAACCCTTTCTCCTTTAAGTTGTGTTTGTCAAGGAATTTTTTTTTTAACACAGCAATAGGAAATGAAACCAAGACAGTTGCTCTTGTCATAACCACAAGAAAAGTAACCAATACACATTTGATGGCAGAGATGACCACTGTGATTTTACGGACTATGGAAGGGAGCTGCCCATCAAAAACACCTCTTCATTTTGATTACTGCTAGAATTATTTTAACAAAAAGCTAATGTCCCTCCTTTGTCCTCAGAGGAACAAGATGCCAAGCATGACAATCCATTCCTGCTCATGGCCATGCTTAAGTAGTTGCCAGGACTGTAGGGAACAGATAGACTCAGGACACTGGTATAAAAATAGAAGGCCCCAGATACCTTTTATTTCCAGGTGAACACGGATACTTTTTTAGTATAAGTATGCCATCCACAATATTTAGGACACATCTTTGGTTAAAAAAAAAAAAAGATTCGTTGTTTATCTGAAATTCACATTAACTGAGCATCCTGTATTTCATCTGGAATCTGGGCTCAGGGTGGCTGCAAGAAAAAAAGATGGGTATTTCAGGGCAGCCAAAGGAGACAAAGGAAGGAGCTCATGGCTGCCAGAGAATACCTGAGGAAAACACCTTAAGGAAGGAAGGGTTTGCTTTGGCTCACAGTTGGAGGAAACAGTCATCGTGCCAGAGAAGCTATGGTAGCTGGAACCTGAGGCAACCAGCCACATGGCATTTATAGTGAGGAGGCATGGGGTAAGGCTGGTAGTGCTCAGCTCACTTTCTCCTTCTCTTCTGTCTGGGACCCCAGCTCCTGGAACGGTGCTGCCGACATTTAGGGGCAGATCTCTTTACCTCTTTACCTTTCTAAGGTAGAAACTCCCTCGCAGTTATGTCCAGAAGTCTGTGTCCCACGTGATTCCAGACCCTGTCAGGCTGACAACATTAACCATCGCAGACTGTTTTTATCTGCTTCTAGATGTGGCGCTGAGGATGCAGCTCGGTGCTAGAGCGCTGGCTTAATATTTATGAGGCAAAGGATGGGTTGTTCTCAGGGACTCATCAGCAGGGCAGGCATGGGGATACTTCTTAAATGCCCAAGTACGGTCATGTAACTTTATCTAATTTAACTCTTATTACAACAACAATAGCCAGGAAGACAATTATTAACCCTTCTATAAATTAACAAGTTTCAAAAAGTTAAGACTTCCTCCATCTCACAAAAACAGAAGAGCCAGACTTCTTATTCCAGTCCTACCTCCGCCCTCCTACCCCCGCCCTCCTACCCCCCCCCCTACCCCAGCCCTCCTACTCCAACCCTATGACTCCTAGCCTCCTATTCCCAGTCTCCTAGTCCTGAGAAACCCTGAACACTTGGAAGGTAGGAAAGAACTTCACATAGTTGAAAAAGAGAAGAAAAACGAATGTCTAAGAACAATCATTAATGACAGTCAGAAGAGCAACTTGCCTTGTTGATTTCCGTCACTTACAGGCAATTATCTAAAATGAAATCCAAAGATCAAGCTTAAAGATCAAGCATCATAATAGCTAACTCAAAAGT